>VDFB02369360.1:0-61501 GCA_007258455.2 Sequoia sempervirens
TTTTACCTTTTTTTGTATTTTTTTATCTTTTCTAAATTTTTTGTTGTCGCCAAGAGGCTTTTTTTCCATGTTTTCATCAGGGCGACCATTTTTTAGGACATTTTCTCATTTTTTTGTATTTTTTCAGGACCTTTACCGTGCACTGGATGAACTAGGTATAGAACTTCTTGAGATGCAGGTTGTTGATAGGTTCCTCGAACAAATATCCTTTAGGTGTAGATAGTTGATAGGCTCCCAATCCATAGACTGATATGACAACAAAAGGACCTAGCCAATTGGTTCAAACTTTCCTGTCTTTTCTCAATCCTATTGATTACAAGGATTTTCTTTCAGGACCAAGTCACCAACTTGAAATGTTCTTGGTTTTACTTTGTGATTGTAGCTTCTAGAAATCCTCTGTTGATAGGATTTCAAGTGATCCATAGCTTTTTGATGATGTTCATCCAACAATTCTAACTCCTATAGCCTAGATACCCGATAATCTTCATCTGAGATAATCCCCTTTAGTGACACATGGAGTTATGGTAACTCAACCTCAATAGGTAGAATGGCCTCTAATCCATAGACTAGAGCATATGGTGTGGCTCCTATTGGGGTGTGGATACTGGATCTATTAGCCCATAAAGTAGGATTCAGTTAAATATGTCAATCACGTCCAATATCATTGACAGTTTTCTTTAAGATTTTCAAAATAGTTTTGTTTGAGGCCTTTGCTTGGCCATTTCCTTGAGGGTAGTATGGTGTATAAATCGATGTTGGATATGAAACCTTTCACAAAGTTCTTTGACATCCTTATTCTTGAAAGTTCTACCATTTTCAATGACAATGGACTGAGGAATGTCGTACCAACACATGATGTAATTTAGGATAAAAGAGGCAATTTGTTTTACTATGATTGTGGTTAAGGGAACATCTTCAATCCACTTTGCAAAATACGATGTGGTTGTGATGATGAATTTGTGTCCATTGGATGATGACGGATAAATTTTACCTACAAGATCCAATCCCCACTAACAGAAAGGCCATGTTGATGCAAATAGTTGCAGCTCCTATGTTGGTACATGTATGAGGTTGCCATGAATTTGACATTTATAGCATTTCTTGACAAATTAAAAAGACTCATTCTCCATATTCAGCCAGTAATACCCCAAATGTAGGAGTTTTTTAGCGAGAGTTAGTCCACTTGAATGAGTTCCACAGATACCTTCATGAACCTCGTGTAAAGTGGTATTAGCTTTGTTACGTTCAAGACACTGAAGGAGAGTACCATCAAGACCTCGTCGGTAAAGTATATTAGCTATCAGGGTATACTGAGCTGCTTGTCGTATAAAGTTTCATTTCTAGTTTTAGGATATATCGAGTGGTAGGGTATTGTCTTTCAGGTAAGTGTATATCTTCCCATAGATAGAAGCTTCAGCCTCGACTAGATGGTATATGACTTGGGATTCAGGGTTATCATAGGCGGGGTTAAACAGTTGTTCCACCATGAACTCATAACAAGCTCATTTTTCAGGTATCTATAGGAGAGAGTCAGCGGTCGCCATAGCATCAGCAGTTTTGTTGTCCCCTCTTAGAATCTGCTCAAATTTGATCTCCACAAAGTACTTTTTGAAGTCATTGACCATTCTTTTGTATGGCATCAATTTTTCATCTTTTTTCTAGTAGTCATCATTAACCTGATTTATGATCAATTGAGAATCTCCATAGACATGTAACTCTATGATTTTCCACTCCACGATTGTCTTGATACCAATAATCAATGCTTCATACTGAGCTGTGTTGTTAGTGCAAGGAAACATTAACCTATAGGACTTTGGAATGGTGTATCCTTGAGGCATGACAAATAGGATTCCTGCACTTGATCCATGTTGCGTGTAAGATCCATCAAAGTATAACATTCATTGTTGTGTTGACACTGTAAGGACATCTGCATCTGGAAACTCAATGTTCATGGGATGATTGTCTTGTAATTATGTTTCGACTAGTTGATCCGTTATGGCTTGGCCATTGATTGCTTTCCTGTCCACATACTGAATGTCAAAGTCGCTCAATATCATTACCCACTTGGCTAGTCTTCCTGTCAGGGCAGCTTTGTTGAGTAGATACTTCACGGGATCAATTTTTGTTATGAGTTTTATGGTATGGGTTAACATGTAGTTTCTTAGTTGTTGAGTAGAAAATACTACTGCTAAACATGATTTTTCAATGAATGTGTTGGATCTCAAAAATGCAGGTTACAAATCATAAGAGGATGCCAGGCTCTATGATCAGACTTGCAACATTCTTGAACCAATGAATGGAAATAACCTATTTGGTTGATGACTCCCTGCACTTCAGGCTCTACTAGACCTAGGCGGGTAGACCTTTATAATGGAGAAGATTAGAGGAATGTATGATTTGGTTGAATTGATGGATCTATCCACAATGGCAAATAGTGTGGGATAGATGAAGGCTTACTAACTACTCCTACTGAAATTTGAAATGTGAATGTATGAATAAGATTTTATGAGATTCTAAAATGGAATGGGATGACCAGTGCATACTCCTTTTGGGCTAATGGAGTCAAGAGGTGAAAGAAATGTGACTTATTGGCTACAATTCAAATTGTTTGGCACTTGTGATTGTTTATACCTTGTATAAATGTGCAAGAATGTAACTATCAGACCCTTCTTATTGATCCAAATGATCCTTACCAAGTTAATGTGATTAATTAATAGGATATTTTAATCCTTCCTTGAAGGAACCAGTTAACTGAATCACACAAAAGCAGCAAATGTGCCCTAACAAATCAAACACTTCTTATTTGAATAACAAGATAGAACCAAACTGGAGGCAGCGTGATAATTTTATCGATTATAGGGCTCTTCTTATCAATCCAAATAACACTTCCAGGTTACTGTGATTGACTAGAAGGATTTTAATTCTCTTAAAGAAACCAATTAATCACACCACACAAGAACAGCAAATGTGCCTTGATAAATTGAATATATACTTGATACACCAATTTAAATAATAAGGAAATATTAAGTTGGAGACAACCAAATAACCGTATATTTTCAACAAACAATTGACACCAATTTTTTAATCACCAAATTAAATCTTCTCGTCCATTATATTACTTCAAAATATTTTGCAATACACAGCATAATGTTTTGTTGAGGCAATTGATCAACCTATCCAACTACTTATGATTTCCTAACCTACTACTTTATTCCTCATTCTAATTTCACATATACATTATATCTTCTAGGGTTATGACCCTTCACTAGCTCTTTCGTTGCAGCGCTTCACTTTATTTTAATTAATTGCATGTACTATTGTTTAGGTAAAATAATTACTTACTTTTATTTTCCAAAAAATACTTTCCTCTTTTCATCTTTGGTAAAAATATTCTTCCTTCTAGTGTAAATATTTTATAAATTTCATCTTTCATGCTTTATGTGGGCAAAATAATTATCCACCTTTAAATGCGCTCGATAAAAAAATGTGAAGTTTACTTTCTCAAAGTAGTATTATCTCCCATCACACTTTATTCAAAATATGTGTTCACTATATCAGGGTGACTTAAAGCATCGTGGAGACTTATTTTATCTTCACCGATTTTGATTTTCTCACCGATGAAATAAGCTTGTTGGGCTCTCTTAGAATTAGAAATGTTCTTTCTGGATAAAATAATCACCCCTTTTACCTGTTCTTTAACTCCACAAAATGAAACTAATATTCCTCCATCTGGTAAATAAAAATTTCATCTCATTTTACTGCACAATAACATTTTCTTTTATTGCCCTTTTTATAATGTCACATTTGTATCAAGAATGTATTCGCCATAGAACTTTATTCTACGCTTCATTGGAGTAACCTGCACCTGAGGAATTTCATGTCTCTCTGATGAGTTTTGCTTCGTTGTGCAAGTTTTAGGGTTTCCATGCATCTATCACAAATAAAGTCTCATTATCGAGCTCATATAGACTTATTACATTCAAAATGCTTGTTCTCTGCCTCTATACTTGAATACGTTTCGGCCAGTGCTGCATCATCATGAGTTTCATTTCATCAAACATAGTAGAATCACCCGCAACATTTGCCACAATCCAAGCCCCATGAACAAGAGGATTTGAGTACATTGGTCTAGCAGGTCTTTTAAGTTGGCTCTTAACCCTAATTGCACGCAAACAACATTGATAGCTCCTATTCGTTATGCATACAGCCCCAAGTTTTTGCTATAAAACTGAGCAACAAAAATTTTCACTCTACTATTTACAAATAGTCGTGCAGATACTGCATCCACATCAAGGCTTCCACTTGCAAATCTCTGGTACGCGACATCAAAGAAAGCAGTTTGTTGTTTCTCCTGAATGACCTCAACAATCTTCCCTCTTATTAAGATCATTGAACTTATCATCGGATTGCTGAGGAAAAACAAAATACCCCTTGTCTATCGTTGTTTTGGATGCCGATTCCTACTCTCAATGCTTGTTGCGAGTCAAAATATTGATGGAGATCTTTTATGCAGAGCGGAACAAATGTGAGGCCGCGGGGGCCCTGTAAGCCATCAATTTCAGTCATTCTTTTAAGCCTATCCAGAAGTTTTTGCTCAGCTTTCTTCGTTCTTTCAAGTGTCTCGACTACCTTCTTTGATTTTCTTATTGTATTCCTTCTGAAATTTTTATATTCCCAAAATTACATGTTATAGTGTCGATGCAACCATGCTCTGCCATCTCACTTGATGAGAGTTAAGGGAAAGAAGAATTGTTGAATATTGAAGACTACTTTCAAGCCACATAGTTTTTCTCTCCCTCTTTTGACATTTGACTCTCTTCCAATTTTCAATAATAGTTCATATTTGGTACCAACTCCTTGGTGTCTAGCTGCAAAATCGAGTGTCTCTCTCATCCTCATCTCAACAATATACAAATTATATCGATTGATATAAGCTGCAGTCTTTCTTAGAAACAAATCCATCAAGTTTGAGTCCCTTATATGTGATGTCTCCTGTCATATAATATCCCTATGCTATAGAATTCAATTTTTTAGTAGACTTCACAAGACAGATTAATCCTTTTGTATTAAATGCAGATCTATGAGTGGGACAGGCGCCCCTCATCATTTTATTGAAGCACTACATGGTGTTTGTAGTGAAATGCATCTCTAATTTGCTTCCCTTCTCTCTCTATACATGGCATTGTGATTGTAGAAGCTTGTCGGGTGTTAGAAAAAATCTTTGTTTTCTTCATTCATTAGTCTCACATCATTCGCCCATGTCCTTGTCTGGTTGCTTTGTTTGAGGAATTAGTATCACCTTTTCCTGCAGCTTGATATAAACCAGGGAGTCTTTCTTAAACCTAAAGATTTCTTAGATTCAACAGTTCAAGAATACCACTTATGTTTAGATGCAATAATAAATACTCCTATGGTATTTGAGGATGGGGTACTTCTCATGGTGTGGCATTTTCACTTTGGAGAGTATATCCAAAATCAACTTTTACATATACATATAATATTTTATTTTTTGAAGAGATGTAACCCCCTTTGGTGGGCCACAACATCTATCAAGAATCACTAAAATGTTAGGGATGATACAAGAATACCCCCTTTCTCTTTCAAATTTTTGAATTACTTCTACTCTTGTTCCATGGGACTGTGGCACATGCATACTCATCAAAATCATTACTTAGCAAATGGAACTCAAAGAGTTGACATTGGTAAATGCCATTAGTTCCAATTGTTGATGCTATCTAATTCAAACTCTTCTCAAAGGTCTCTTCTCCAAGATTACTCTGAGCACAACCCCAATTGATTAGATTTCATGATGCTTTATCTTTAAATTGAAGTGGGCATTTGTCAAAATTGGTTTCTGACATTTTGCATTGCGATAAAATGGGTCAAGTAGCCTCTGAAATCTATGTGGAAAGCTGATCAAAACTTTTCCTAGAGCCATGAAAATGCACCAGCATGTTGTGCTATGATAGGGGAGTATTGTTTCAAAATGGTTTGGCACGAAATAATCAAGATTGAAAACTTTTAATGCTCAAAGTTGCCTACACAGTCATTTCTAAAAGCTGCCACCTGTCAAACTCAATTGAAACCCACCAATTTGCCCTTTCAAAAAAATATCAAACTTGATCTTGGGAAGCTATAAATTTGGAGATTAATTCATTTAGGTCACATGAATATGTAGGAAAAATGGTTTTTCTTCAATCTTCTTCCTTTACAAAATATCAAACATCAAAGTTGCCCCTTTTTGCAGCTTTTTGGAAGTGCGGTGTTCAAACTGGGTAAAATCCATTTGGAATTGATTTTGAAAAAATGCCAAATGATGTCCTGAAGCTCTGAAAATTGACATGGATGTACATTGAGATGGGGAGAATCAAAAGCACCAATTTATTTATCTTGACAGTCTTCCAATTGCTTAATATTATTCTTCAAAGTTGGTCACGTTAACAGATTTTGCTGTGTAGATAGCAAACCTTCGCAGAACCCTTCAACTTGGTCTTTTGAAACCCTAGCAAATCTGATCATAAGGAGCTGAAATTTGGTAGAGACACTCACATATGATAGATGAACACGTCTGCAAAGTGATTTTGTATGAAACTAAAGAGGTTTTAAATTGTGATTTTTCAAAGTGGGTCATCTGAGCAAATTTTTCAACTGTATTTTTGAGTGTTGAAATCCAATTTTTCATTATGAGAACCTAAAATTTTGCAAAAAATTGCATGAAATTTTAGGCTCCAACAGTGGATCCATCTGGGGATGTATGCCCCTTGTGGGCATAGTAAGAATCCAGGTCTCTAGGAGAGCAGACCAAGTGTTTCATCCATTGAGCAGCAAACTCAAACCTTTTTTTCTGTCATGAACTGATATGGTTTTGAAAAAACCACACCACAGCTGATGGCACAAGGCCACCAAAAAGAGAGGCCCCTATCTTCCTTTGTCATACACCTTGTTTTGTTTTGAGTTCGTCAAATTCCTCTTGAAAACATTCATGCAATCTGCCCTGCTACATGCACTACTATTGGAAACTTCCAGAATAACACTGTGGTCAGCTTGACCCATGTTCCTTTCATCATTCTACAGTTCATTATTCCCATTATCATGTGATATATCTTTGCCATCTCCATCATACAAAGTGTATTCACATTCGATGCAACATTTCCCATTATTTTGCTCACTATCATGTATTGTTAAATGATCTCTCAGTTGCACTGAACATGCACCATCTGAATGCTTCTCATGTAAGTATGAAAATTCTATCACATCAACATCTTTTGGAATAATCAGATCTGAAATATTTTCTACTTCTTCAATATCACTAATTAGCAGTGACACAAATTTCTGACTCATACAGTCATCATTATGCACATTTGAACCAATTGATGTTGAACAAGCATTATCTATGATGTACAAACCAATGTCATTTTCAAAGATCACTGGTTTTGTTTTATATATCTTCTCTTGAACAAGTACAAACATATAATCTTCAAGAGATTTTCCATCATTGTCATACAAAGTACTTTCTTTGTCAAAGAAAATGTTTGTTGGGGATGAAGTTTCTGAATCAATCTTATGTGTGTATTTCTAATACTCAATTACTAGCAAATCTAAAATTTGTTTACTGCTGAGTGAACATGCCTCTTCATCCATTTTAGTACTATTGTATTCTTCACCTTTTTCATCATCAAAAAGCGGTCTATCAGATGCATTGATCTTGTATTCATTTGCTTCACAAATTGGTACATCATCTTGATTATCAGAAATTACTTCATCCTCATCATAAAGTGGATTTGAATACACATGAAATTCCTGTTCTGGCACACCTTGGAAAAATTTCATTTGATCTTCTATCTTTTCATCATACAATGGGTTTGAAAAAATTTGGAAACCGTTTTCAGGTGTACAAACCTCTTCTTCATCAAATGTGTGTTTATGGTACTAACCTGTAGTTGGAGGTGTTATTTGTTCACTATCAAATGGACTTGCTTCTTCTATCACATTTTTCATTGCTTCTTCTTGCTAATCTCCATAAGAGCTGCAAGAATCACTTAATTGCAAATCCACATGATTGTCATGAAAGTCTAGATTTTCAATGGATTCCTCACAGTCACAATTTGTTATGCAAGAGAGACCCTCTACATCTTCATCCTCCTCATGTAGGTTGTCATAGGAATTATTTTCACTTGTACACTCATCTTCTATGAACTAATCACAATCATTTCCTTCTTCATCATTGTAGGGCATACTATTCCTTTTCATTTCAGCTTCTAATTCACTATTGTGAATGCTATGATAATGTATACATGGATGCTCCTCCATACCATCTAAATCATGGCTGATATATTCCTCAGGTAGTGTTTCTTCAGCAATATCTTCAATACTGTAGTCATCTTCCAAGGTGGAAAATTGATCCTCAGCAAATTCATCTTCATTCAAAACTGAAATATCACTATTGAAATCTTCACTTGTACATTTTTCCTCTATTGGTTGTATCATTTGATCAAATTCCCCACATTCATCAATGATATCACTATTGTCTTCATACCTTTTCTTATCCACAATGCCAATCCATTCATCTATTTGATCAAAAGCAACTGGTTTCCATGATTCAAGCCAATAAATTGAATTGGGCTCATATACTTTCATGAACTGCTCAATGAACTCAGACCTACTAGGTGGGAAATTAATAGGTATTTACATACCAATATATGTCATTATGTTGAACAAAGAGTGCCCAGATTCTCCTTTATGTCTCCTTATGTCAAGAAAGGTGTCCAAAAGACTTTTGCTTCTCTCTTGAATACGTAATCATTCATCATTTTTCTTCACACATTGTTGATTCTGATATATACCTTGTTGCAGATTTTGACTGACATTTCCAACTGGGCTGGAATTGTTTTGCACTTGATATTGATTGTATTGATGACCTTGGTAGCTTACTAGTCTTTGTCCAGGAGGGACAGGATAAGCATTTATTTGTTTTGAAGCCTGTGATGAATAAATGTTTTGTTGTGCATGATGTGCTTTACCTACATTGCCAAAATTCCCAATTATATTATGTGGCACTTGTGAGGTCAAATGTTTGCTTGCATTTGTATATCCATCCTCATTGTAGAATGGTATATTTTGTGATGCATATGGAACACATTTGACTCCCAGTTTTAGCAATTGTCAATCCAATTCTATACACTCTCTTATTAACTGTTGCCTTTCCACTTCTTCTGACATCTTGACAAGAAATTTGCAGGAGCTTTTTATTTTTTATTTTTGAATGGAAATAATGTTTTTGTTCCAAAATGTTTATGCATTATTCATCAAGTTTTTACCAGATTCACCACCTACTTTTCAAAAGTAGGAAAACGATTATATTTTTTCCTAGTGGAGTCTTCAATCTATTATGATGTTTTGGAATGACTCTATGATGGAAGGCTCGGGTTCACAATTGGCTTAATCCCCAGTAGAGTCGCCAATATGTTGGATGCATGACTCAGATGGGGAGTGCAAATGACACAATTATGAACTTTTGGTTGAAGACAAATTTTGAAAATTTATTGACTCTATAAATGGATAGGTTGGAACTGATTTTTCTTGGATCTTCCCCAGTAGAGTTGCCAATATGTTGGATGCATGACTCAGATGGGGAGTTGCAAACTACACAATTATGAATCTCTAGTTTATCTAATTTAAAAAATTTAATGACTCTATAAGGCAAGGTTGCCTGCTACCAGATTTTCTCAAGTTATCCCCAGTAGAGTCGCCAATCTGTTGGATATCGAAAATGCAGGTTACAAATCCTAAGAGGATACCAAGATCTATTATTAGACTTGCAACGTTCTTGAACCAATGAATGGAGCTAACCTATATGGTTGATGACTCCCTGCACTTCAGGCTCTGCTAAACCTAAGTGGGTAGACCTCAATAGCTGAAGCAAATTGTGTGGCTTGTTTGTACTTAAGGATCTATCCACGGTGGCATAAAGTGGGGGATAGATGAAAGCTTGATAACTACTCTACTTCTAATGTGATAATTGAAAATTATAATATGAAAGTGGATGAGTAATGTATGAATGAAGTGGACCAATGCTCTATTTGGGTAGGCAGAGTCAATGAAGTTCTATAACAAGTGGCTAGTGTAGGTTATATTTATGATTGTTTGGCACTTAAGTTTATTTATACCTTGTATAAATGTGCAGGAATGTGATTGACAGACTCTTCTTATCGATCCAATTGATCATATCAGGTTAATGTGATTTATTAAAAGTATTTTAATCCTTCCTTGAAGGAACCAATTAACAGAGTCACACAATGATAGCAAATGTGTATTGACAAATAAGTATATCCTTAATTTGAATAACAAGATAACATCAATCCAGAGGCAGTATGACAATCTTATCAAATACCTAACTCTTCTTACTGATCCAAATGTTACTCCCAAGTTACTGTAATCAATTAAAAGGATTTTAATTCTTTGATAGAAACCAATTAACTTGACTACACAACAACAACAAATGTGTCTTTATGAAATTGAAATATCAACTTGGATACACAACTTCAAACAACAAAGAAGTAGCGATGTGGAGACAACCAGATAATTGCTTTAAATCAACAAACAATAGACACCAATATTGAGCCACATAGAATTAGAGATCTTCCATTGATTTCAGCCAAAAATTCATGCATGCATTATGGTCCATACAGTATAGTCTATATGATAAGCATTCTGAAAAATTATTTCTTGTATATCTCCTATTCTCTCCCTATTCGCTCTTACTATCCTATAATTATATGTCCAGCTTATATATCAATACTTTGAAGAGGACACACCTCTTCATAAATGTCTTTTGGAATTAACAATAATTAAACATAAACACTTAAGCTCTAGTGATCCATAAATGAAATTGTGTAATTCTCTCCAAATGCTCACACGCCTCATCCATTGTTGATTCCTTATTCTTGGCTACTTCCAAGGCTCCATGCAATATCAACTTGTATTCTTCCATCCATTTGTTATGTTCTTTCAACTCTCCATCATCTTTGAATAGTGTAGGAACCCCTTGTTTTGCAGCATCAGTGAACTCCTTTGTATTTGCTTGAAGCTCCTTATAGTAATCCTTGTGTTTCCTCATAATATCCTAAGTAGTTGTGATGGCCCCACTATCAAAAGTACTTTTCTTTTGTATTTCCTGGATTTTCTCCTGAATTTGGTCATTTATCCTTTTATGTTTCTAAATTGTAGCATAACTCTTGGAATGGGTCACCCAAAACTTATTCATCCAAACCATCAGGTTGGTGTTCCTTTTATGGAATATTACAGAGAGTGCACCAAACCTGGCTTTATTCACTTGAGCATGTACATTTGATTCTTCACTCTGATCCTTTGATTAAGAACCTCCCCCTTTAGTTAGTAATCTAGTAGATCCCTTGAGTGTACCTTTGACCATATCCTTCAGGAAATCATTTTTGTTTAGCATCTTCTCATTGTTCATTTTGTACATGTCACTTTCCTTGATCAGAATTTGGATTTGTGCTTTATTTAGCTTGGCTACATTAATGCCAATATCATTCGTTTCCATAGGATCAGTTTCTCCTACTCTCAATGTCATGACGTGGACAAATGCCTTCTCAGTGTCAATGATCACAAATTTCTTGTGTGGGGGATACAGGGCCCAAATCATGAGAGAGTTTTCATCAGGATTATATTTTGACCCTATGTATACTTTTGTAACCCCTTCTAGACTAAGCTTATGTGTAGCACCATTATCATGCAAGAAACTATCAAAAACAAGAGTTGAGTTCAAATCTAAACCAAGGAAAATCATTACATCGGACTCCAACAATTTCCTTCCTCTTTCTAGAGTCATATCCTTCATCTCATTTTCCACATCTAATTTCAAAGTGTTCAGCAATTGGGCTTCATTGCTAGGTGTAATATCTATGACAGATTCTCTTATTGACTTCCCCTTTTTCTTGTACAAGAATGATCTAAATTTAGGAGATTTTATAAATTCATCATTAGAAACAAAGGATTTATAGGCTAACTTCCTTGTATCTATATCAGATCCTTCTTCAACTTCTTGTTCTCTATTGGGAGGTTGATACTCCTCAAATCTCAGTTTAGAAATTTTGTCAGTTTGGCCTTGGTGTTCCTTTTCACCAAAAGATTCTTCACTTCTAGAAGAAAACATTTATGCCTCTTCTATTTCCTTCATTCTTTGCTCCATCTTCCTGTTATACTCATCAATGGCCAATTCAGCTTCCCTCTCTTCCATGTCCCTGATTATATCATCATGTGAATAGGGTATATGAACATATCCACCTAAGTTTACTTTTTTTCTTGAAAAATCAATGTAGCCCTCAGGATCAAATCCCTTTCTTGGTGGAGCCTTCTTCATATTGAAATGTGATAACTTATTTAAAATTATATCATACCCTTCCTTTTACAACACAGTAAAGTCTCCAAAGTACAATGTACTTGGCATGAATGATTTTTTCTCATAGGCACTCAGATTCATAACACTTGAATAATCCATTTGTTTGACAATCTCCAAATATGCAAATCCTATTTGGCACTGTTTTTGGCAGAAGAAAAGGTGTATCCTCAAAACCATATACCCTAATCATGGTGGCATCAACATAACAATACTAATCACCCCAATTATGAGCAACAGTTCTATGTTCATTAAAATATTTGGGCCTTAGAAATCTTTTAATCTCATCAGTCAAAGAATAATCACAGGGGTGACTGAAAAATCTATACAATATCTTGACAAAATATTCCTCAAAATGAACATAACTAGAACTCACAAATTTTTTGTCCCAAATAGCAGTCCATAATTGTACTGGTAGCGGTTGATCTTCCTTATCATATTGTGTAATTTTCAATTCTTCTAGCCACATCCCTATCTCTTGTCCATATACAATATCATATGCATAAGAATGGAATAATGTTTGAAGTGTAGTGTGGGAGATTCATTTTTAACTGCCATTAACCTTGAGTCAATCCCTTTAAAAATGTGTGAGGAATAATCGAAAGGTCTTGCATTGTGGCACTGAATATTTGTTGCAATCACCATTGACCCTATTGACATGAATTCAGAGGCTTCAATTCCCAATACTTGACACACTGGGAAATATGTGTGTTTTAGGTAGGGTTCGAACAAATCAACATGAAAAGGAGGCCCATCATTGTCTTCAAGTGGAACAAGGTCTCCATCCTTCCTAGGTCTGTGTAATGGAAATCTCCATCCTTTGTAAGTTGTGTACATTCTCCAATACTCCCTTTCTAAACCCTCATGTACAATTGGCTCATCGCATGTGTCACTTAGGTTAAAAACTTCACAAAGTGTTGTCTTGGACACATGTATGAAGGGTTCACCTTGCAAGTTTTAGATAGCTTTCAAGTCTGGGTTGTAATGCTTAGCCAGAAGTTTCATGAGTTCTACATTCACAAATACATTTGGAACAACTAGTTTTCTCAAATTGAATCTCCAAGGATTGCACACTAGTTCAAACCTATTTCTTTGATAATAGTGGAACATGAATAACTCATATCCTCTAGCAGGGGTTCACGCATCTCCTATATGTCTGCCTTTGTCTTCAAAATTTTCTACATCGGCCCTTAGTTGTGCAAACCTTCTAGCCTTTGGCCCTGAACCAGGTAATTGATCGATAAGGTCTTGGTTCAATTTTCTTTCTTTTGTTTTTGATTCCTCCCCTGTTTCAATTCTCTGTTTTTTACTTTTGGTTTGACTACCTTCACCCTGTTGCTTCCTACTCTTTTTATTAATAGAATTTGAACCCTCCATTTTTAATCCTCTGAGGAGACAGAATCGAATTACAATTTATCAATTATAAGGAAGTTCGTAAGCCTACTTGTGATCTCCGGTAGCACTGGATTCTTTGAGTCCAATTTGATCTCCCATCCTTTCCACTGCAACTTCTGCAAATTCCTTTTGTTCATTCCTCTTTCAATCAAGGAATATTTACATAATGTTCATTTGTGCAGCCATTAATGTCTACTTCTAAGAATGAATGCAACGGGTTTTTTGAATTTCGCAATGTCAGAATGAAAATATTATATCGGTGAGACTCCTTCAATTTTTTGGACGATCTATGTATTGTGTTTGGTGCCACCTTTGTTTTATACATCCACAATTGATCGCCAAGACATAACTATTGAACGTCTTTTTGATGTGGAGTTTCCTTTTGATTTATCATTCTTGGTTGGGAAGATTGAATAATTCTCCTACCGATACTATATAACTGGCCTTTCTCTTGCTTTTCAACTCATACTACTTCAGGAGAAAATTGTGAAGTTTTCTTGATGTCAAAGTTGTCTAGACCACTAGAATTCTTTTAAATCATCACCCGGTGTCATCTCGATGAATAGTGATCCCTTCTTATTACCATCGGCCTGACAAGAACTATCGCTAAGAGAATAGAATGTTGTCCTGATGTCTTTAGTCTCCCCGATATGTTTCTTCCATCACTTCATTCCCTTGGATGAGTCGGCAAGACTTTCCCTGAAACTTCCTTCATCGGTGTAACCTATAATGTCGGTGAGATCTGAGTGACTCATTTTGACTGTACAATTCTCTCTAATAGTTGTTCTCCTTCTTCGTCAGCAAAAGAAAATATGTTTCTTGCCAATGAGGTTTCCATCAATGTGAGTCGAGAGCTCGACATGATTTGAAAACTTTGTTTTAATTGCTTTATTCTTGCCGATAAGCCTTCATCAATGGAATGAAAAGCATGGTCTTCCTGATTGTGTAACCCCTGGGTATTTGATCATTGTGACTTGATTCACTTCTTGCCAATATGCAGAAAATGTTTAGATTGAAAGGCTATGACTTGTTGATCAAAAAGACCTACACATGATCTTGTCAATATGGACCAATTGCTTTAAAGCTCTTGCTTAGTGATTACCAGAGGAATGCTTATGTGTCAAAGGCCAAATTGATGGGATCATTGGTGAGAATGGATTGTGATATGGATCTTGTCACACAAATTCCAATAGTTTGTATTGTTTGTGAAATTAAGGTGTGGAAAAATTCTGGGGTACATGGGAGATAGGTGAGTGAAGGCCAACAAAAATATGAAATTTTTACAATTCCAACATAATGTGTAGTTAATCTCATAACCATTCAAATTTCTGCTGATGTAATAAATAACCCTTTTTTTCCCGCAGAATCTTCCTATGCTAGTAGAGCACCCAAAGATACCTATGTTGTTGCTATGTAGAGTAATAATGGTTTTCCTTCAGTTGGTAGTACCAATATGGGTGGTGACATCATATACTACTTTAGTTTATTAAAAGCAGCTTCACATTTTTCATCCCATTTGAAAGAAACATTCTTGTGTAGCAAGTGATTGAAAGGATGAGTTTTATCTGCCAGTTGTGCGATGAACCTTCTGATAGATTGAAATTGTCCCTGTAAAGATCTGAGTTAGTTGATATTCTTAGGAGGAGGAATCTCCATGATGGCTTTGAATTTCGCAAGATCCACCTCAATGCCTTTAGCTGATAGTATATATCCTAAAAGTTTAGCTGATGTCACACCAAATACACATTTCTTGGGATTTAACCGCACATTGAATTTCTCCAATCTGGTAAAGATTTTATCTTGGATTTCTAGATGTCCTTCCCTGGTGTAATATTTTGCTAGCAAGTCATCTACATATTCCTCCATAAAGGTATGCATCATATCATGAAAGATAGTGGTCATCATGTGTTGATAAGTAGCCCCAACATTCTTCAACCCAAAAGGCATGACATTCCAACAGAAAGTACCCCATGGACATGTGAAAGCAGTTTTCTCTTGGTCCTTTGGTACTATTTTTATCTGATTATAACCTGAAAATTCATCCATGAGTGATAACATTTCATGTCCAGCTGTCAAATCTAGAATGATGTCAATTTTAGGCAAAGGAAAATCAGCTTTCGGACAAGCCCTGTTAAGATCTTTGAATTCTATACATATCATGATACTATTATCTAGTTTTGAAACTGGTACAATGTTGGAGATCCATTCAGCATAATCAATAGGTTGGATAAATCCTACATCCAATAGTTTCTTCAATTTAGCTTTCACCAATAGGGCAATATGCAGATGCATTTTTCTCAACTTTTGCTTCACTAGTTTCACTCCAGGTGGTAGTGATAAATGGTACATTATAAAATCTAGATCTATACCTGGCATGTCTACATATGACCAAGAAATTTTGATTTGTCTCTCTTCAAAGAACTTACTGAAGCTTGGTTTTTCTTCCTCTGCCATGGATGCTGCTAGATGTAGGGTCTTTATTGTTTCAGTTGTACCAATATTAATGGACTGTGTGGGTTCAATCAATACTGAAGATCTCTCATGATAGTGCTTAGGTAGAGTGTCAAATCTCCCATCTTTTGGTGCCTTAGAGAGGTTTTCACCGTTAGATGCACTCTTTATTTTTACTTTTTCTTGATCTAATACTGCCATTAAATGGTTTTCACCATTAGATTATTTTTTATATTCATTGTTTTGTAGCTGAGAGATTTGGCACTCCCCTTGTCTAAAGCTACGTTATGAAATTCACTAGTGGAACATGTTTCGGGACTATCAAAGCAAAGGAAGTTCACAATGGCATCATCATTCGGAAAGATGGGTATATCTAGCAGCTCTATTTGGTCCAATTCAACTAGTTCGGGGTGTACCAATGGTAAAGAATCATCAAATTGGTTAAGGTCAAAAGGGGTGAATGTCCTGATAGAAAAGTCGTTAGTGTTCAATAGCAATATCAAGTTCTATGATGTTACTCTCCTCTAGATCGTCTATCTCACTCAAAGTATGATCGTCTTCACTGGAGTCATCGATATGTTGTGATCCAAATTCAAGAGGTCTAGACCCTGAACTTTTTCCCTCTGTACGTATTAGTGTATACCTTTTTATCACATCAACTCATTTGTCTTCAAAAGATACCTCAAATAGCGAGTCCCATTCATATTCGTTTGAATTAGTTTCAGAGTTGGCTTGTAATTATAGGATTCGCTCACAAATTTGTTCCTTGGTTTCTTCCTTGGTCTCTTCTTTGTATCCCAACCCTATCTTATCTTTTGGATTGGTTATGGTAGGCTGAATTGGTTCAATGATGCCTTCTTTTCTTTTTCCAACAGGACCATTTCCTTCATATCTCATATTTTCTAGGATTGTTTTCCCTTTACCATATTGCTTTGTTTGCACATTGGAAGTTGATGCTTGTGATGTTTCTTCATCTTTATACAGCCAATTTAGAAAATCCTTGTCTTTTGACTCATCCACTAAACTTCCTTCTTTTATAAACTCACCATCAAAGAGTGTGGTTGATTGTGAGGATTGTTGTTTTGATGTGGATGATTGTCCACAAGATTTAGGAGAAGACAACAGCTGTGAAAGACATAAGGATTTCTCAATAGAATATTCCCCCATGCCTTTGTCTTTCAATTGGACCTTTTTCTCAAATAATTTTGATAAGGCATTTAGTTGACTTTCATTGCTTGAAGAAGTAGAATCCCCAATTCCCTTATCCTTTGGCTGAACTTTTTCCTTAGGATGATTTGACAAAGAACTAATTTGACCTTCCTTGTTTGAGGAACTAGGAGTGATAGCTTCCCTATTATGCGGTACAAAGGTGTCTTGGACTGATTTAAGTGTTGCAATATTGAGGATTGTTGGAATCAGCTGAAATGGTGATTTCTTGTCCATTAAAAGAAAATTTCAAACATTGGTGATATGTGGATGGCACCGCTTGCATCTCATGTATCCAAGGACGTCCCAAAAGTATATTGTATGTCAACTCTTTGTCCAACACTTGGCAGATTATATCTTTTCAACTAGTCCTACTTGATTTGGTAACACAATTAGTCCTTGGGAAGATCTCTCTTCATCATCATAGGCTTTGATAGTGATTTTTCTTCTAGCATCAATTACATTTTCTGAATATCCAAGTGCACGAATAAGTTTTAAAGTATAGATATTTAGGCCAGCTCCACCATCTATTAGAACACATTTGACCTGGTGTTTGTGAATTAAAACCTCAATGTGGAGAGCAGTATTGTGTGGATGGTTGAGCGATACATCATCATGTTCTGAAAATGATAGGCAATGAGGTGCGGTCAAGTGTCCCACCATAGCTTGGAATTGGAAAAATTCTAGATTATTTGGTATTGTGGTGGCTACTAGAGCTTGTTCTAGAATTTATTTGTGAGCTAGTGAAATTTTGAGGAGTTCCAATATTGATATTTGAGCTAGGATTTTTTGCAATTGATCAATAATGTTATACTGATTTGCAAGGGCAACAGATTTTTAAAAGTACTTCCCTTTAATACATACTTTGGCTGAGCTCTTATTGTTGCGTTGACTGGCATGTTGTCTTGTTTATCTCTGATTTTAATTAAATTAATTTGATTATCATTTGCATCCCTATTTGTGATCAGATTTATTGGTACTATGTCATCAATTTGATTTGATTTGGTGTTGATGTCATTGAGTTGATTTTCAGCTGTAACAATGTCTTTGTTTTGATTTCCAACTACAACAAGGTCTTGTTCATGCTCAATTGTGATGTCATTAATTGGATTATTAGTTGTAATAAATTCTTGCTTGTCATGGGTTTGATCATCAACCACCTCAATATGAAGAATGGTAGAATCATAAACATAGTTCACTTTTTTCCTTTGGTGTTTGATGAAGAGGACTCCCCCTTTTCGTAGTTTGGTAAAGGATTCTTCAATGCTCCATGATCAAAAAAAATTTGGGGTCCTTCTATTGATATTTCCTTTCTATCAATCAAATCTTGTATCAAATGTTTCAACTACATGCAGTCATTTGTTTTGTGTCCCTTGTTGCAGTGAAAATAACAGTAGTGTGCATCATTCCACCAAGAGGGTTTAACTCTTGGTTCCCAATCTCGTGCCTCTGGTAATGTTATAACCTTGGCTGCAAGAAGTTCCTTCAATGCTAATTCCAATGATTGTCCCAAAGGTGTAAATCTCCTTTGATTGGATGATGTTCGATATAGTGGTGGTTTAGTTTCAACATTGATTTGATTGTTGTTTTGATTGGTATTTTGATTAGTGTTTTGGTTGGTGTTTTGATTGGTCTTGGAGGTAACAGCTGTCAAGTTAAATACTGGTTTTGTATTTTTTGTTTCAATTGCACCATCATTGTTACCAACATTTTTGTTGCTTTTCCAAAATTTTGGTTTATCATTGTTGTTATAATGATTAGAGGAGTTTGTTGAGTTGTTTCCTTCATTGTAAATTTTCAAGACTCCTCTCTTGACCAAAGCTTCTTCGATTTTGATTTCATTTTCAATCATTTTCTCAAAGGTAGGTGGGCATTGCAATTCAAGTCTATAGCTCATCTCATCATTTATATTGTCAATAAAGATTTCCATCCTTTCCTTTTCAGGTATGGGGTGAGCATATCTTGCAAACAATCTTCTCCATCTTTGTAAAAATAGAAGGAATGATTCACCCTTTTTCTGTTTTGTATTGCAAAGGTCTTTCATGTTGGATGTTGTAGGAGTATTGGGTGATGAACTTATTAACCAGCTCTTCAAAGGTCTTAATACCTGGTGCAAGTTTGGAGAACCATTCCATACATTGTCCACCTAAGCTTCGTGGAAACAATCTCATCAAATAAGTCTCTTTGTATGCAAATTCAAGGCTCATGGTTCGAAATTCCCTTACATGATCTATAGGATCTATTTTACCATTGTATTTATCATACTTTGGAAATTCACAATGCTTGGGAAAAGGGATCATGTTAAAAGTTTGATCAAAAGGATATGGGTAGATGTCTTGTATCAAGTATCTTTTTGCGGTTCCTCTTTGCGTGTCTTGAATTTGTTGTTGGAGATTTTCCATTTGATGAGTTAATGTAGCCACTGGATTTGTGCTTGGTGGATCAGTTTCAGTCCTTTTAGGAGCTCCTATCAGTTGATTAACATCAAAGTCATGTGGAAGTTTGATACCTTGATTAGCCAACATTAAAAAGTATTTTTCCCCATCTTTTTCAAAAATCTTTTCCATGAATTTGTGGAACTTGGGATCTTGTTGAGCTATTTGAATTTCATCCTCACTAATTTCATCATTATCAGGTTGGTGGAATCTATGGAATGGATTTTCTTCACCTTCATCCATGGTGTTTTGAGTTTCAATTTCTTTTTCTTTGAGTTTTTGCTTTTGTGATCTTGTTTAAACGAGCGTACAAGTGTTATAGTTTTCACTAAACTTTGATCTTTGTTTGAGAAATGCCAAGGATAACAACTGAGTCAAATAGAATGAAAAACTCTTTTGATGAGACTAAGTTTAATCTGATTATACAGCGTTGTTTCGTGATGAAGGATGACAGATCCTAATGATGAAACTTAGCTTAACAATCAGAGGTGTGATGGATGTTTAGGCACTTTAAGATGTAAGATCTTGGTTTAGTTTGAAGAATTTCACTCATAAAGACCAGTTTCAACAAGTTTAAGACATTGTTGTGGCTGAGGAAAGGTTCTGCTTTGGAAAAGATCCTTAATTCTAGTTCAAACTGACGAACAGATGGTGAATTTTTCTCTCTAGTTTTGAATTTACTGGATGCACTAAAACAGGGTATGGATGTGCTTAAAGATGGCACAGATGCACTAGTAAACAACCTGGATACACTAGACTGTTCTTGGGATGCGCTAGAAAATGGACTCTATGCACTAAAAGATGACTTAGATGCACTAGAGAAAGCACTGAATGTGCTAAAAGATGTCGATGTCTTGGAAGACTAGGTTACGTGTACTAAAGTGCTCAATGATCTTGTGAGCCTTCAAAATACAGGACTGTGCATTTGTGGATGACTTAGATGCACTAGGTATCCTAGATGCGCTGAAAATGGACTCAATGCACTAAAAAGATGTTATAGTCATGAGGAAAATTCCTATGTCGTTAAGAAAGATATAGCCATTGAATCTTTATTTGAAACAAGAGATGCATCTTCATGGAAGTGTTGATTTTGACAATCACATCTGATTATTTTGCTTTTAATCGATTGAAATGGATGTTTCAGGTATAATCTTAAACAATGTTTTGTCTGTTTTTCCAGATTTTGAACTAACAGATTAAATTTTCTTAAATGGATGATTTCTTGAAAAATGACTTCAAACACAGCAACAAGTTGCAAAACAGTTGTTTCTAGCCTAGGAACTAAACATTGAGTGTATGTTCAAGAATTTGGTCCGATTCCTTTGATTTCCATAGGTATTAAACAGGAGAAAATAGATCAAGCATTGTTCTAATGTCAAGGGTCACTTATAATATCATAGCCCACATCTTAAAACTATGTTAGCTCACACAACCCTATCACCCCCTAGAGGGCACCCGTGTTTTTGTCTTTCCTGGGTCTTAACCAAAGTTGAATCCTCCACTTTTGGCCAATAATCCCTAATAGTTATATGGTGAGTATCTTGGGGGCGGATTCTTCCCTCCCCTTGCACCGTGATATTAAAAGTATTCGGAGACTAACATCGGTTGGCTTCTAAACTTAAGGTTCTTAATAAGGGTTTTTGTTTAGTGCGGCAAATGATAAACTCCCTCAGGAGACCTCCCAACCATTAGAACAAAGGCTTTGGGGATGGTTATCTTGCACACTACCGTTGAATTAGGGGGTTTCCCCAAATTCACTTTTGATTATAGTGGGTCAAAAAAAAAATTGGCTTTAGTTGTTCTCACTTAGGTCGTTCCCGTAGGGTGAGTACTTTTTCACATTACGGCAAGCCTTCTAAATGTTAGGATTTAGGTGTCATAAACCTTGTAAATCCTTTAATTTATTATTCTCCTAAACTATTTTGTACATTTATCCATAAGAGGTGAAACTGTTTGACCAACAGTGGTGAAAGAAACAATGTAAATGCAGTGTTACCATTACCATTTGTCCTTTTGGAAAAGGAAAAAATAGCTAGGCGTCCCACCTTGGAATTTTCTAAAATAAGGTTGTTGGGTCAAAATAGGGTGTTGTAAGAGCATCTATGACATGCATGACAGTTGTCATAAGATGCTATGACAGTATGACAGATTCCTACGACAAAATATGTTATTTTTGGACCCCAAGCGCTCATGCATGAAAGATGCCTTATGACAGTTGTAAGAGCATCTGTAAGAGGCTATTTTTGGTATTTTTTTACCATTTCAAGGAGGGAGGCGTGGGTTTTTCTAGGTGGTATTGCTGTCTATTGTTTGGTGAAACCATGGTGGTTTTCATCCTCACAAATCTCTATAAATTGGGGCCTTGAGCTAGAGTATTTAAAATTCATTTTTGCAGGGTAATAGGGTGTTGCTGGATTTACAGGGAATGATAAGAGAAGTCTATTGCTGCATGTAATATTTGAGATTATCAGTAATATACTTGCCTCTCTTTCGATGGTGGATTTTTTTCCCTTTGGGGTTTCTCCACATAAATATGTTGTTGCATGTGTTATGATTTTTCTATCTCTCTCTCTCATTCTTTCTTCACACTAAGGCTAAGGTTAATCTACATATTTCAGATTTGCTTTCACTCATTTAAGTTCATATTGCAAGCTTTCTTCACCTTGATTATCAACACTAAAGGTACTATCAAAACAATAAATAGTGAGTCTAGAATTCTAGTCACCCAATGAAGGGGAGAGCATAGGCCTATCACTCTACAAGCACAATAGACAAGGGGTTCATTAACCTTCTAATTAAACTAGATTCCTAATTTAATCAAAAGCAAGCAATAAAACAACTCCATCCCCTACAAACATCATCAGTAGTTTGATATAATTGTCTTTGATAGCGTTTAAAAGTACCTGCAAAACAAAAAGCATAAATTAGTTCACAAAATTTTGAAATTTTGCAAAATAAACCAAATGCGCTAAAACAAAATTCATATGCGCTAAAATATCACACAAATGCACCAAAAGAACTACTAAATGCGCTAAAAGATAGACTAAATGCGCTAAAATATCAACCAAATACACTAAAAGTCAGGGGAATGCACTAAAATACGAGTTGGATGCGTTGAAAGATGCCCTGGATGCGCAATAATAGGAACTAGATGCACTAAAATATGTTTCATATGCACCAAAAGAAATCACGGATGCGCTACATAAGAGTTCACATCCAGATCTATAAAACAACTTTCCATAAATTGTCAAAAATGGGGCTAGGCCCCACGGTGGGCGCCAAAATGTATTGTGTGAATTGTGTAAAGTAAATAATGAGTAATAAAACCACACAATCAATGAAACATATTATATTAGAGAAATTGAATAGAAAATTGAATCGAATTGAAACAAAACCAATTCCTTAAAATTGTTCCATTGTTTCCTATCTTCAGGGATTCATTAAATCATGGTGGCTCTCAGATTTGTGTATGCACTATGACTATTAGAATGATAACCTAAGGAACAGAATGCTGGAAAATGCAGTAAATCTATTCCTACATGATGATTGATAAACTATATGATTTGTTGATGCTATGATGAAGATATGATACTAAATTCTATGATGCAAATGTTGTATAAAAACTACTATGATAATTGAAATGTAGCTAATAACTAAGCCATGATTCTAAACTGACATGCTTCTAATTGCTAATTACTAAATGCTCAAAGTGCTCTAATGTAATTTTTGCAAAGATTGCTCAAAAATGGGATATGAAAAGCTAGAGAATGATGTTCTATTTATAGGATTTCCAAGGCATATTGTGACGTGGCAGCAAGCAATGGTCAAGATTTTAGCTGGAAAGATTGAGGGTGGAGGATGAAGAAGTTAGAGGGAAACATGGAGATGGTTCCCTTTAAAAGAACACTTTGCCAAGTGTGAGAGAATCAAATGATGGAGAGAGCCAAGTGTCTCCAGTTTGTTTCAAAATTTGTTGAGGATAATTCCAATTTAAATATTAAGGATATTTAAATTCATGAGACATTTGATGAGGTGGCAAGCAGAAAAGTTGTAGACATGTGACTAAATTTGAATTTGGAATTATTCAAATTTAGTAAAAAGATATTAATTAAATAAAACAAACTATTGGAATTTGTTTATTTAATTAAAATTAGAGGAATATGAATTAAGATAAGAAGAATTAGAAAGTATGAACTACATAAATAAATTTATTTACAAGTAGATGAAATAAGAGGTTCATTAATTAAATACCTTGTATTTAATTAATTAATTATCCTAACCTATTTTAGGTGTATACAGTTCCCATTCTATAAATTAACTACAATGCTTCTCATTTTGCATAATGCTAATTATAGGCTGACATGTTGAGTACTTCCAATGATGTTGCTTTGAGATTAAGAGTGATTCCCTCATTGTTGAGGATGTGGAATGTAGCATTGTGCAGAGGTTAGTTACAGACCAACTTCGAGAGGTCTTCCTCATCCACAGGGATGTGGAGGAGGGAGTCATATGAAAGATTATCGGTGAGCATTTCTTATCTCGAGTGCATGTGCACAACTTTGGCCTGCTGGAACGTTTCATTTACAATATCGTTTGCACCTCTAAGACATTTGTATGGGGAATTTGTGCAATTGAACACCTGGTGAGGCCAATGTATCTATCATGTGTTGAGGATGCTCTGGGAGGCTTGTTTGTCCATTCGTGTGTGGGTTTGGTGGACGATGTAATTTGCATCCCTACTGCGTTGGGGAATGAACGAGCTAAGCAAGAAGTTTCCTTGCTCCGTGTCAGACTAGAACGCAACATGATGGAGACTTTTTCCCACTATGCCGAATTCAACGAAAACCTCTTTTCATCCATGCAAATTGAACGTCTATAGGAAGTAATAGAGGGCATTAGGATCCTCATTTTCACCCCTTGTGTCGAAACCTCCTTTTTGTGATGTAATACATACATATATATATATATATATATATATATATATATCTTTCGGTTTTCGAATCTGTATTGTGTGATGTGAATGTTCTCAGAAATTCTCAACTTTATCTCTACTTTTTTATTTTTTTGCAATACACTTTTTGTTCCCATGTCTACAATGTATCTCATTAACTATGCATTTTGAATGTTATTCTTTTATGCAATGATATGTTCATTTTTTATAGCATTATTTCTTTTTGTGAACGTAATCATAGAATAATGACGTATATCAACTCAAATGCACAAAAGTCGAATTCTGGATAAAGTTCACAAAATTTCTTCGAAGTCCGACCTAGTTTTTGAAACTACATTCATCACCCACTACACCAAAATAACCCTTAAAATGCCTCCAAGTCCCCTTTTTTAGTGAACTCCAAAAGTAGCTCTTAGAAAAGATGTGCAACTTTCTGTTAAGAGTCCGCCATGGGGTAATTAAATTTTGTAAACCCTGTCAGGAACCGACAATGGTTTCAAAACTACCCAAAGCTCCACCAAATCTATTTACAGTTCCTTTCTTTCTACCTTCAAATACATTTTGGCTTTCATGAAATCCTTTTGGCAACTTGATGCTTACCCACAACTTTCAAAACAATCGATGCACAATAACTTTAGGTTAGACTTTTAAGACTATCAAGTAGGGAGGGGGTTGGAAAACTTGAGCGGTGCCTACCGTAGGTTTACAAACCATGATGAAAAAGCGATGAAGACATAGTTTAATTCACTTCAAAAAGAGGGTGTGATTTTTATAAGGGTGACTAAAAAATAGTGGCAACATATCTTAATGACAATCATATTTTTTGGGTATGCCATCATGAAAGGTCCTCACATATTGCGAGTATGGAAATGCCCCCAAATGATCTATAGAAACTTTATCTTACTCCCAACTACAAAGGAAACTATTGACCTAGAAGCATAAATAGGACTAATTTCAAAGATCATGTCCAAGTACAAAATCTCCCTAATAGGACCTAACTAAAAGTCTAAAGGAATTTCTTCTTTTTCAATTTATATTGCTCCACAAAGGTTGTACCTTTCCTTTAACATTGCTCCACAACTACTAACTCTTACAAGGATTATATTGTTACTTCAATGATTAAACTAAACAACAATATGTGCGGCTATATATAATATTGGATTCTTAAATTTATTAATAAAAAATTTATTTTTTAAACCAAGAAAATATTTAACTTACAAAATTTACATAATATTTAATCCTCAATTTGATTCGATTAAGTATATTCAAGTTGCCTATACATTTCATCAATATATATATATACATTAAAAAAACTTCCTCATTGCAAAGCCTTAGCGTACGTAAGTATATTCTTCCTAGTAAAGTTGACTTGTCAATTTTGATTATAAGTTATTTGATTGCTTGAGCAAAAATGGCTAATGAGTAATTTGTGAAAGTAGGTATGCCTAAGTAAATTGATGAAATATATATATATATATATATATATATATATATATATATATATATATATATATAATCAATACCTCAAATTTAATTCTAACAACTATGGATATTATCAAGTCTAATGCAACCATAAGTTATTGAACTTACTATCAATTAGATTGGTAACCAAGGATAAGAATTACTCTTGGTAAATGATCTTGATTGAATTTAAATATTAGAATACTAATTTAATAGTTTGAAATTTACTACTTTCCTAAAATTGGTTTGTATAAATCAATGGTCTCCATTATTTATTCTTCAAATGAATAAATTATGATTATTTAAGAGAAAATAAATAATTTAACTTATGTTTGATTTGTTTAAGATATTTCATCTAACAATAACTAATTGGTTAATCTATAACCAATTCTCAACTAAGTACATATCATACATGTTTTTAGAATACATGTTTTGTTGCTTATTTGGTCTTCATAAGTCTATATATCCAACATCACACAATGCAATTGTATTAAAGCAAATTGTGATAATAAGCAAACATAAAACATTCAAATGCCTCACTAAGTGATTACAACACAAAAATAGGCAAATCCGATTTTTTTTATTTTTAAGAATGATTAACTTTAACATAGATTATTACATAATATATACTAAAATATATATATATATTACTTTTGAAAAGAGAATATAATTAATCCTTAATATTAATAATTATCATGTCACATTATTGAATATCTTCAAAATCATCATCAATTTTAATGAATGAAAATAACTTCAGAGCTACTTATTTCTTATAAAATTATCAAAATTCTGTTAAAAAAATGAAAATTAGTAATACCACCTAACAATGAAATTCTTGATAGACAAATATCTTAGCCCTATTAGTCAAGTATTGCTTATAATACCTTCTAAAAGATACAAATGTGCCTATTACGTATTGCTACTAAACTATTTGGTGGCCATCACATGCTACAATTGATTGATCTTGAGAACATTAAAATTCACTATAATCATCTCCAACACCCCCAACTATCCAACACCCTCTCTAATATATCAAAGAAATCATTTTAACACAACTGAAATTTTCAATATATTGAATCATATTCTTTAGATAATATATCAAAATAATACTTTTTTTGCTTTATTATCTTTCTGTTGCTAAATTAAATATATTATATTTAACACTACTCTCCTTGAAATTATCAAAACTATTATTTCTTTACATTCTAATTTGCCAATAATCATTGCAGTTGAAATAGTAATATGTATTTGTGATGGCAAAGACCTATCCCCACAATAACTAGACCCCAAAACATTTTAAGACCTACTAGAATTCAAACCTGATTTGTTAAGATAAGTTGCAATATCAAAAAAACAATAACAGAAACAAATTCTCAAATTGCAAAACCCGATAAATTATTTTACATTCAATAAGCAAAACAATATCAGAAAAGGTGACATACAACTATACAAATGCCAAAAACATGAGATTTCCTATAGCTAGAAGCACGACTCTTAACAAAAAAAAATGCTTAGAGGTGTTATTTCAACCTGACTGAAACCAATATTTATCATCGAACTGGATAAATGTTACCTTGTTTGAGTTCTGATCTAATATAAAGAAAGGCTTGTACTCTTGCCAAGGAACGGAGAATGTTACAAAAGCCAAGACATTATATTAAATTAGTATGATTTCTTCATAGTGGCATCAACGCCAACTTGGCTAAATATTGATTGAGAATAATCTATTTGTTGCATTAAGCTCAAAAGAGAAATGGGTTTTTTTTGTGTTGATCATATGGGTTAAACAATGCAAACAAGAATAGTTTCCCTAGTGTTTAACTCAAGGCTCCACGAGCCTGCTCTGCAAAATTATTCGACCTAAAATCCTTTAGCCAGTTGAATTAGGGCAATTCCAAGAGAAATACAATTCCATTGCCAATAAGAAACCTTCAGAAGTCTTTGACATGTTCATACAGTCCCTACCCCAAAGTCTTTCTCAAATCCCCAGGCTAGATTGGCAAGATTTCTAGATTAACAAGACAGAGTATGGATGATACGTAAAGGTATGCATGCATTGTATCAAAGCAAAGAAAATAGTTACATTGTATGCTCTGGGCCAATTGCCACATAAAGTTTATAGCACTGATTTTACATATTTTCCTTCTAAATTTGCCTAGGAAAATGCTTTATTTGACATTAGGAAAAGATTTACAAACTGGTCTCTGTTTTAAGAATATCTTTTAGCTGTATTTCTCTTGTTTACATTGTTTGCATTCTTTTACTTGTTGCTTAAACATCTCAGCTATCGGACTTCTTGATGGATACTCAAATATCAAGCTTAGTATTTGTTGCCTGCAAAGTAAAAAATAAAGAACATTATTGGGAAACTCGGATACTGAACATTGAAGTTACAGAATTAAAAATCAAAAGAATTCAACAGTCAAAAAAAAATCGTCACTCTTTCAACATACCTGTTCTGGTTGATTGTCTTCCTGATTCCTTAAACCGCTTATCGTCTTGGATAGCTTTGGCTGTCTTTCTGTGATAGTTTTTGACAAAAAATTTGCTTTCTGAAACTATCATGTAACCCAAACCTGCTGAGCTTTTCTGATACTTTTTCAGACGCTTAAAACCAATGTAATCTTCAGAATAATTTGTCAATTGAAATTTCCTTTTTAGGCTTCCAAATTCCATGTCAAAGCTCATCTTTCACTCTACTCGTAATCTCAAAATTTCAAAAATCGTCACTCTTTCTACATACCTGTTCTGGTTGATTGTCTTCCTGATTCCTTAAACCGCTTATCGTCTTGGATAGCTTTGGCTGTCTTTCTGTGATAGTTTTTGACAAAAAAATTGCTTTCTGAAACTATCATGTAACCCAAACCTGCTGAGCTTTTCTGATACTTTTTCAGACGCTTGAACCGATGTAATCTTTAGAATAATTTGTCAATTGAAATTTCTTTTTTAGGCTTCAAAATTCCATGTCAAAGCTCATCTTTCACTCTACTCGTAATCTCAAAATTTCAATTGCTATTCTCTTACGATAGTACGGAATGTCCTCCTGGAAGAAACATCTAAAACATCCTCAATATTTTTCTCAATGTCAATTTGAAAGAATACTTTCTAAATTGGAAGTCTCTGCTTTACTATTTGCGTATTATTTAATTCCACATGATTAATCTAACTAAAGCTAGTACTACATTTCTATGCTTATTGGAAATTAGCACCAATTAACATACCTGTGTGAAATTCGGTGGTATTCCACGACTATGGAAATCGGCATATTTGACCATGAATACTCCACAGTCATCGCTGTCAAAGGTAAAATGTCAGCATAACCCATCCTACCAGATGTTCAATTGACATAAACTGCTAATATAGAGATCCTAACGTGGTTAATGTTCTTGTGGAGATTATTGGTGATGCTAAGCAAAACAAGCTATAAACAGAAACTTGCATAAGAACAAGTTATATAGTGTCAGAATTGCAGCAGGTAAGAGTGAAGAACAAAGCAGAAATGGCTTTCACTTTATTAATTCAAAATGAAAAATACATTCATATTTATAGACAGTGATACAACAGTTTAACTGTCCAAAGGAAAATCTGAGAAACTGTACACAACTAAATTGTGTTAATTCAAAGATTAACACATTAACATCCTCCTTTAATCTAAAAGAGTTATAATCAAATCTAAGTATTCCTTGGAATTTTTCAAATTTCTCTCGTTCAAGCATTTTGGTAAGAATATTTGTGGGTTGATCTACAGTGGGACAATATTTGATTTGTACATTTCCATCTTTCACATAGTGTCGAACCAAATGGAATTTTGTGTTGATGTGTTTGGTTTGATTGTGAAAGACCATATTTTTGGTCAATTTGATTACAGATTGATTGTCGAAAAGAAATTGTGTGGATGAAACCCTATGTGTCTACAAATCTGAAATCTTCAAGAATCCTTCGGAACCATAATATTTTGCTAATTCATCAAAAGATTGAAAGTCATTATTAGAGAGGATTTCTTCTTGAAGATCTAGAGATTGGCATCCTGAGCTTGGACATCTTGGGCTAGAGATTCTGTATGTGGATCCAGTTGCAAACTGGGGAGAAAAATGCAGTAGATAGCACCAGAAGGAAAGAAAAGAAACCTATCATCATTGGACCACCTCCAATGTTTGAAGATGTTCTGTGAGGTTAACATTATGATAATGAGATTAAAGGTGACAGGTGATGACATTGACTGCTTGTGGGAATCGTGTACAGCTCTGAACCTAAAAGCTGGTGGGTGCAGAATAATGAAAAATGTAGAGGGAGAGGACTGCTTTAAGGAAACAGAAATCTCATAGGCAGCAGCAAAGGTGACAGAAGAGATTACAATCAACCCAATGCTTATATACAATGAGGAGAGCATCTCCCTTTAATCCTATTTTTTTTATTTTATGCAGTATCTTGTCTTCATTACTTCTACTATCTTGTGACAATGACAAGTTTGCTAATTCGTCCTACCAATAATATATGTGAAAAAACCAACGAAATAGATCGGCCCCCAGACAGGCCAACTGTTAAGGAATGCTCAACCAGGTGGAAATCTTTTGGAAAATGATTAATTAAAAAATCTCAAATAACAGTTTCTAATGAGGCTTATCATGCTGAATACTTCTTTCAGTTATCTGTTAGTGGCACTTACCAAAAAATCAATGTATTACTTTGGGCGTTGTCATAATACTATGTTATTGTTGAAGGGAGGAAATTAACGAGACAATACATTATATGGGAGAGGGTGGGAATACACTTGCAAAGGAGTCATTGGCTTAAATTTAATTGCACAACTGGATGAGATTGAACATCTTCAAGGTGAAGAAATACACTGACATTTGATGAACGGACATATTTATCATCCAAATTCTCTAGGATTTAGAAAAATGCAACAATTATTTTTCTGTGTTTGAGCATACCCATTTTTCTGTAAGGGAATGTTTTCTACATGTTCATATCTCCAACCATCCAAATTGCGATTATTCATACATTTATCCTCTGCTTCATCTTTAACATACCTGGTCTGGTAAAGAAAAGAAAATAACTGTTAAATAATTTATAATAAATTAATTATAAAGAAATTAGAATATTAAAACTTTAAAACAATTTAAAGCATAAGCAGGGGCTGAAAAAAGAAATTGCACACACCAAGACCTCAAAGATGTGATCATTTCTTTTATTTAATGAATCAAAATACTGGATTTTGTTCTCTTTGATATTGATGACAGCCAACGTCCAATGTGAAAATTTGTTAATAGGAACAAGAATCTACATAGACAATATAAATTATCACAATTGCAATTACATTCCACTTCAAAAAATTTAAACAGAAGAGAAAATTTAAACAGAAGAGAAAAGTGAGGGCATTACAGAATCACAATCAAATAGGTTATAGCCAAGCTTTTTGTGTGTTGTCCATCTCTTGACTGCTTGGTAATCATATTTTCCCCTTTGATTAAAAAGCTAACAAGTAAAAATATTGCATTAGATCGGGGAAAAAGAAGCAAGTTGTAGAGGTTAAATAAAATTGTTCAGTATCATATCAAAATATGCCACCTTCCATGTCCATCCATAAATACTTCAATCATTCTCATTGAACAAGCTTCTACAAATCCAATCATAAAATACCTTTGTATAAAAAAAAGTATTAAAGAAGTGGCACTGTAAGAATTGCATGGGTTCTCTTTTTTCCCTCTCCTTTAATAATTCCAAATACAAATTTACTACCTGTCAACAGAAAATACACATTTAGCATGAAAAAAATATTATAAGGTGGTCATATTATGAATGGTTTTGAACATATAATATGTTACATTAGAAAAAGAAGATGCAATGACTTACTTCATCATTTAACCATGTTCTCGGTAAGAGACATCGAAAGCTTTTTTTACTAATTTTTATATTTGAACTTTCGTGTATCACCAAGACTTTTTGACTGAACAAAAAACATGTCAACATAAAAATCTTAGCTCATGATGAAAAGATTATATTAATCCTGCATACTCTATTTGAAAATTGATAGTATAATGCAGCTGTTATAATACCTGTCGGAGGCAGATAGAGCATTCTCGACTTCAGCCTCCTCTTCGACAGTAAGCGGAAGAAACTCATTTCTTACCGTGTCCTGCAACAGCAAACTTATTAAACATTAAATTATTTGAATAGGAGAAAAAGGGATAATAAAAACTATAATAATGTCCAAAAATGACCATAGAGAAGATTGTACATGATATCACTGTCATCATTGTTGTCTTGGGGTTAAAACTGACCGTAACATGTTATCATATTTGTATAGCTTGTTCTAGGAACAAATGAGACTTATCCAGAAATTTCCTGTGGATTGTAGCATTAGAATACCAATACTTGTTAAATGCAAAATGGCCAACTTTAAAAATATAAGCATAGCTACCATGTTATGTGAGTGCATTTCATGTTTATTGAGGGGGAAGAGAGCGGAGGCATCATGCCCCCCTGCGTATAATGACGTTGTGAATGTCACACGAATGTCTGTCACGTATTAAGGACATCTAAGGCAAAACAGGAAACGTCATTGACTCACTATTTCTACCTATGGTGATGTCCAAAAGCACCCATCCTCATCAAAATGCTTTTTGATGACCAACAAGCACCCACCATACAAGTCAAGAATGATGGACTTTAGTGTCATAGAAAACTCCTCTATTATTGGGATAAATTGCATCAGATTACTTATAGTATTCTCGCATTAAGGATTTAAGGTGAATAGGGATTTAAATGCACAGGATCGCTTTCATTATTCATGGGTACTCAATTTAGAACTCCAAGAAAGCAGTTTCAAATGAATGAGAAATAAGTTATATCTTGTATAGCTGAAAACTGTAGGCATTGGATTCACGGACATTGTTACATAGAAAAGAAATCACAAGGATCTAGTTATTACTTGTGAGAATGGTTGTACGAAAAGGATAGTGGAGGTTGCCAAAATGCACTTGAGGGCATGGCAGATGAAGGATGTAGGAAGGTCAAAATTATTATTTTTTACATATAAACATGGATACTTGTTTTTTGAATTTCTATTAAGAATTTGACTATAAGTTTAGTCAGAAGCTATCTTGTACTTCATGCAGTTTCAAGATTTGGGATTGCAGCCTGCTCCAATTTGAGCAGGCGTCCCATTCTTCCACTTGAATGCAAGGGTAAAGAATTGTTATGAGATAATTCAGAAAAATGTGCAATTGATGGATTTTTGGGATACATTTTCAAATTTGTTTCATATTTATATCGGGGATTTTTCCAAAATGTAAGAATGTTTCCAAAATGTCCAACTTGTTGTCTTTCTAGTGTTGTACAAGTGATCACTAATTTGGCATGTGTTATGCAAATTAGTTTGCATGATGGTGAAAGAAACTTACAAACACATCTTTGGACCTCATGTTTCACTAATGCATTGAACAACGTATTGAAAAACCAAGAAAGATAGATTGGGTGAAATAAATGGAGGCAAAACCTAGAGATATCCAATTGTTCACATGCAACCACCACACTTCACTCAATTCAAGAATTTTTCAAATAAAAAATTATTCAAACCTATGGAGAGTAAGTATGCCAATTATTTCATTTTGTTAAAAAATGCTTAAGGTGCAAGATCTCTACAATAGATGATAGTTAACTCAAAGTGTAGTAGATGGCCTACTACAAACACTATTGAAAGAAAAGATATCAAACAAAAGATGCTTGATGACAATTGGTATTCCATTGTGAGTTAAAAAATTGTTTATTTTTAATAAATTGCTACATTTTTTAATAACTAATTTTAATATTAAATTTCTTATTTTATTGCATCTAAATTTTTCACTTGTCATTCGATATTGAGTCTTATTCTTTTTTGAAACTTTTGTTTGCAAACATGTTTGCTCCACCTATTGTAGATGTAATTGGACGTGTTGATATAAACCAACATACTTGAACTCATTAAGTAAGCAATTTGTAATAGAGATCCTAATTTGGGATTATATGAACAAGATATCAAGCCCTTCTCACTCACCAATGGAACACTATGAACACCCTACATATGACAATCTTTGTTCTAAATTTCAAATGGCATGCACCAAAGGCATGTTCTAATAAAGAGATGAAAGAAATATTCATAAAGGCCCTTTGAAAGATGTATTTAAGAGGATTTGACTATAGTTCTCTCACAATAGCTTACCTTTACACTAATCTTTGAAATCCAACATTTAACAATTTGGCGATGAAAATAGATAAAACTACATTAGCTCAAGCTGACCCTATAAGATGGTGGAAATGGCACAACAAGGATACACCAAAGTTGAACATGCTTGCCATTCACCTCCTTTTGAAGGTTGTCAATTCCTTTGGTATAAAGAGGAATTAGTCCACATACAACTTCATCCACTATCAAAACAAATTGGCCTACAAAGCTAGACAAGCAAAAAAATTGGTTCATGCATAGTGCCTTGCAACTTCTAAATTGTCGAACATCAAAGTATCAATAGACTCAAACTTTATGATGGAATGTCGATCCCAAAGACACCACCCAAATTGACAAGGAGGCACAAGAGGGTTTGGTTGGGGTTCCATTGGATGAGAAAGCCGCTCAGAATGGCAATGACTCAAGGTCAAACTCCGATTTTGATGCAATGTTGGTGAATGTTGATTAGAGGTAGAAACATACATTTTATGTTTTTTTTGTATTTTCTAATTTTATATAATATTAATATATTATATGCACATTTGAGGGTTCACCCCGCAGTGCAACGGTTGTTGCAACACCGTGTTGATACGGTGGTCAGGTGTTCGAGACTCACGGCTAGAGGAATTAGGTGCACAACAGGCTCACCCATCGGCAGTTGGAAGGCAATCCAGGCGATGAAGTAGACGATAGATCGGAAACGGAAGGCTGTGTTGCGTGGGTCCAAAAGGAGTCAGAAGGACGTTCGCCCTGCAGCGAAGGAGGAATGAAGTGATTTCGCTGGCAGGGAACGATGTGGCTGCACCGATAGATGGAGGAAGCGTCAGGAGTGTGGTATATGCAGATGGAGATAGCTGGGGAATATAGTTTGAGGCAAAAGAGGAAACTGGTGGTGTCGAAGAGTGATGGAGGAGTGGAGGAGTGGAGTTGGCAGCGACAGAGGAGAGGAGGAGAAGCTTGAAGGAGGAGTGGAATGGAGCCTGCAGGAGAAATGGGAGAAAGAAAGGGAGACCCGAGGAGGAAGCGGAGAGGAGTGGTGATAAGGAGCCGGAAGAAGAGGAGAGATGGAGGAGAAGAGGATGGGAAGAAGAAAGATGGAGGAGAAATGACAGGGATGAGGTCCCCCAAGATGTGGCCTCACTGGTTCAAATCTCCAGTCAAAAGCGTTTATGAATCAAAAAATATATATATTATATGCACATTTACAATAAAAACAATTAAATTTTTGGGATGTGTTAATTCATTTGCAAGCAATCACAACAATAAGATGAATTCTTAACCAACTGAAAAAGCAAAACTATAAAAGTGAAAAGACATATGAAACTACTTCAACATAGAAAGTCATTGATTATAATCGTCATTAACATCAACAACAATAGAGATCTATATCAAGGAAATGCCTCTTTAAGAATGTCATTGTTATGAGAGCATCCCTAGAAAATTAACAAAAAGCAAAAACTATAAAAGTAAAAAGGCATAAACATAACAAAGCCAAAAAGAGGCAAAATGGTAGTGGCATGGTTCTAATCTAGAGAACGAGGCTAAACGAAGGGAGAAGCAGCCATTACCCTTTATCAATTATTGATTTAATAATGCAATTTGGTCACACAAGGACTAATCTCTAATTGTCAATGTCAATATGTCATGCCCCTTCTTTTAGGCCAACGACTTTTATTTAATAATTAAAAATTATGCTTTTAAAAACTATTAAATATTATACAATATAAATATAAAATAATTAAATTAAAAAGAATTAAAAATTCAAATTTGGACGCTCCAAATAAATCCTATGAGTGCTATTGGAAGAAAGACATTTCTACAAATTGTGACACTCATTTTCACTTCTAATAATTTTTTTGGTTCTACCAAGTTGAATGATTCAAAATAAACCCTTGAGCACAATTACCTACAATTACCTAGGGTTAGGGAAAAAAAACCCTTACCTCTTGCTTTGGCAGTTTCATATCAAGAATTGAGTAGGGACTAAGTTGGATTGAGATCTTGGAGCACATTCCAGCACCATTTTAGGTAGCTGAGGGGCGAACCTGGTAGGGCACAGCTCAATTTTCTGAGTTTTAGTGGCAGTTTGAGGACATTCTGAGGCAAATTGGGCAGAAATCTTTGGTGGAGCCCCTTGTTGACACAAGCAACTACCTCATGAGCATCATTTGTAGTGGGTTTTGGATCAATCTGGGTGAAATGGGAAGAGATACCAGGACTGCACAACATCTGATCTGATTGTAACAAGTTGGAGGCTATTCTGGTAGGGGCTACTAGGGCATAAAGGAGTGCCAACATCTACGGCAGTGGTTGCTGCACATTTGTAGGTTAAAAGGGGCATCGGGAAGGGCAATCCACCATACAACATTACTAAGAATGGTTGGAGATAACACCTTTGAATTCATTTTTCTAACTTATCTTGTTTCTGATCTAGTATTCAACGCAAAAATCATTGGGCCATTAAGTATCACCTATTTTGGGAACATAAGAACTTTAGCTAGTTGAAGCATACCAATAAACGAGGCTCAAGCTATTGAAACTAAGGTCAAGCGCACAAGGAACCCAAAACAAATTCTCTAAGCAGGTTAAGTTCCTTCTAGAGGGAAATGGTAAACTTGAGCTTGTGTTGCAAGAACTCTATTCAAATCTTCTCTTTCAACATGTAGCAATAGAGAACATTACAACTTAAGGGGAGGCAACTATTCCAAGAACATTTGATACTTTGATCACTATGCAAAACAATGGCGGTTCTTTCTGCCGCATGGTGGCTTCAACACTAGCTTCAAGATCATCCCAAGCACAAGCAACATACCATAAAGACATAAGTATCTATTCTAGAGTACATGACTCCAACAATGTTAATACTAAATTATTTAATTTATTTTCCAGTACATGTAGAAGACAGTACAATAAAGAAGACAAACTAGAAGACAAACTGTTAGTGTTTATTGTAATTTCTATGACACCTTTTCATCTCTCTTTACATTTAACCTAATATAGTTATTCAACAAAGGGCATGAAAGAAGAACAGCCTCTAGGTTATAAATATAATTCAAACTATTTTACAAAAGTTTGCATAGTACAATCTTGCAGCTACAACTTTAGCATGGTATCATGTGGCCTCTTTATTCTCTTTGTATCCGATCAGATAAAACTCACGGTGAGCCTCCAGCCAAAGATTAAAGGATAACTCTTGAGAATCTCAAGAAACATACTATTCAGAAAGAAAATGAAGTTGAACAAGCCACAGAATTCCACAAGCTATTATTCACAATAATAATTCATCAGCTGTTGCAACTAGGCATAAAAAAGACAAAAAAAATAAGCAATTAACATTGTTAAATCATAAAATTGTGAAGTAAATTACTGAGATGAGAAAGTGCAGAAACTTTGCATTGACCAAAGTCCAGATAATCCAAATTCCACAAAGCAAATACTACAAATCACAGTTTGTTGGAAAAGCCATTACCTTCTTAGATTGCTTCTTGGGCCTTCCACTTCTTCTCAAAAATAATTTCCATATCTTATGCGAGCAGTTGAAAATATTCAGGCTTCTTCTACCTTTGCCTCTTCCTCTTTCGTTCCCCCTCCTCTCTCTCCTAACACTCAAATCCATTAAAATTTGTTGTTTCCAAACAATACCCACAATGCAAATGTGCAGTCTCAGCCCGATTGTCTCGGTTAAGTTGTGAACTGAAGTGGCGAGAAACTGGAATGAGTTTCAGGATATTAATGGCGTTGTCTGACGGCGCCGCCATAAAGTATTTATGAAAGAGTACCTCAGGCGTTGCGTTTTGAGAACACTATCTAAGCGGGAGTAAAATATTTTCCAAGTTCAAATTAGATTTGCGCCATCCTCATAACTGATCAAAATAGTCTCACAAACTTCCGCTATAGGGCATGAACTACACGGACTCCACTATATATGTTTAAAAGCGAGATTAACTAGCACTTGCACCAAGAGGGGTGCAATGGTTACACCGATTGTATTTTATATCAAATATGTTTTAGAGGAGGTCAATAAAAGTAGTAATTTAGAACTTCGTAAATTTGTTGGGAATATAATTGGTTGTGCATCTTTTATTCCCTAGTTTGATTTTACCATGGAAAGCTATCAAGTAGTGAGGAGGACTTCCCTGGCTGAAATGCTTGATCAAAGCTCTTGTGCTGTCTGTCAGTCTATCATAAGAAAATCATATGGTCATCCACAGTTAGGAACTTCCACTAATAAGATCAAAGAGGTATTAAGTCTGGCTTGTTTTTCTATCTTCTGGATTGTACTTTGCATGTATGAACGAATAGTTGATCTATATATATATTCACTTTGGAATTAGATGTCACAGTCACCTTTGCTGGCTAATGTTGGAATCCATTCACAATATAGATTGACCATTCTAACATTGCCAATAGCTTAGCCTTCAAACGCCCAATAGGGATTTGAGGGACCTATTTGATCACTACCCAATATGGATTTGAGGGGCTAATTCAATCACTACCCAATATTGATTAGAGGAACATATTGGATTACCGCCCAATATGGATTTAAGGGACTTATTTGAGGGACATTTTCGATGACTACCAAATATGGATTTGAGGGACATATATTTGATCAGCACCCAATATGGATTTGAGGGACTTATTTGATCACTACCCATATATTTGTTGTAGATTTTCTGGTAATATATGTAGCTTTAGCTCAAGAATGTTTTACATTACATTTGTTCTTTTTCTTAATTAGCTTGCTTTGGTCTCAAGCTTTTTGGGTTGATTGTGGAAGATCAGGGCTTGGACTTGCTAGAACAAACTTAAAGTGATCCCTTTCTTTAGACTTCCCCATATTTTCAGAATGGTCTTTAATATATGTTTCATTTTGTTTTAGATTTGAGTATTTTGATTTGAGTACTGAATCTGTAATTATATGGGTTGCAGTCTCAGTTTACAGTTTGTTCTCCCAAACAAAAGCAATTGTAGCGTGATCAAAATCATCAAACCATGAGTACTTACTGCCATGTAAAAGGTACCATATGCTTCTGACACTTGTTTATGAAGTTTATCAATCATTCTTTTACTAATTGCTTGCTTAGTGCTAACGCCAAAGTAGTGCTGTCAAATCTAAAAGATGGAAAAGTATAGTCCATGCACCAACCTTTGTTGATTGCATTGACAAAACTCTTCTCTTGGTGATGGGAATAAGTTTTTCATTCTTATTATAACTCTTTTGGTTTTAATGTTTTTTTATATGTGGGGACAACACAGGTAAGGAAGTAGTAAGTCATTTCAACATACAGAGTCATGGGAAGCACAGTCCAAAGCACTGCTTCTTAAGCTCTTTTGTATACTATGGAGGACCTGATGAGTTCTATCACATTCTCCAAGGAAGAAATAAAGCTCATGATGATGTAAATTCTCAGCACAATCATTTTAAACTTTATGTATTGTTAGTCATTCTCATCAGATTATCTAGGTTAACATTTTGATACTTTTCAAGTATAGAAGATTTATTTCATGTTGCAGAAATTTCAAGGAGTTTGATGATTATTGATCTCTATTTACATAATTAACTATTGAATGAAAAAAGCACTAACAATCTAAGACACGAATTTACCATAGTTATTAAAAAGTTGTGCAAACAGGTTAAAATAGCAGTAAAGCAGTTAGAGCAAGCCACGGACCCATTTCACCATGAATACACAACAAGAGGGAATTTGTGGGAAGGTGAGTTCACATATTCCTAGATTTCATACATTAAAAATTTAAAATTAAAGCTCCTTTGCAAAAGTAATAGTTGCAAGGAGTTTGAATAAAAGGTGTTGCAGACTGCAATGAAATACTCTAGATCTAGATACCCAAAGGAACCAATACCGATCTCCCTAAAACTGCAGCTTCAATCTATTTATAAGAAACGAGAAAGTAAATTTACAATATCAGATTTTAGAGATGGACTACGAGGTGCTCGACATTATGCACGACGGTGATCCAGAGCATCGATGCAGGTGGTGTTGCTTCGGCTGCAAAGAAGGAACGAAACAAGGCAAGCATGAGATGTGGCTGCTCGACGCCGTCAATCACAAGGCCATCATTCTCTCATCATGCAGAGTCGAGTGAGTCATCATCACAAACTACAAAGGCCGCAAGAAAAAGGTGGTGGCCACAGGTGTGGTGATTGAGGCAGGAAACAAAGGATTACATATGGAGGTGCAGCCGAGAGTCACAATGGTTTCCTGTGGAGCGCTCTACAACCCTGTCTTGCTTAAAAAGAGCAGCTTGAAAAATCCCAACATTGGGCGCAACCTCCACCTCCATCCCACCCAGATGGCGTGGGGCTTTTCCTTGATGCCAATGAAAACAGATACGAGGGTCCCATCATGACTACAATACATTCAATGAGCGACCCATCTGCCTACAAAGCCATTATCCAGACCCCTTCGCTTCACCTGGGCATGTTTTCAGTCATGATGCCATGGATATCCACTCTCGACTTGAAAGAACGAACGTTGAGATTCTCCAAAACGTGTCATCTTTTCGCCTTGGCTAGAGACAAAGGCCTCAGCACAATCAACTGGCTAGGCCACTTAACATATCGGGAAAAAAAAGACAAGAAATTCTTAATCCCTCATATTTGAGGGTTAACAAGAAAAGAATAAACCCTAAACCCAATATATAATAGCTGAAAGCCAAAGGACAATCCAAAGAAAAAGTGAACACTACCACATCATATCTATAATCCAATTCCTATTTCAAGAATAACAATCATCATCCATAACACAACATATAGAAAGATTATTATCCAAACAAAGAGAAACCCAAAACCCCTAAACCCTGTCATGGTACCTATCCTGATTTTGTTTGAGTCCAAAATTATAATGTATGTGTCTTGAAAGAGAGAATGGTCATTGTTCAACAATTGTTTTCATTTCAACAATATAATTATTTTGACTAAACTGTATGTGTCTTGTGAGAGAGAATGGTTTGACTTACATAAATTTGCTTCTTCATGATTAACATAAACCACAAAAAAATGGAGTACGCACAAAGTATCCCCCAAACGATATGCAGGTACATAACTAAAGGAAGCCACGATGCAAAAATATGCTCAAGAAATGCCTTTCTCCACCATTTAAAAAAAACGATTTTCAATAAAATATTTAGGGGGATAATGTACATAGCTCCTCACCAAAGGTTCATTCAGCACAATAGTGGTTGAGCCTTGAAGCCTAACAGCAAAGGACTCATTCCAAGAGATTTTGGCTGTTTGTGAATATCATGGCTTTCTTTTTCTTGTTTACTATCTTATTAATAACAATATTTAAAGGAGGGAAAAGCGTAGAAGGATGATAGCATAATCGTATGCACCCCATCTCAAAAGTTGCACTCAGACAAATACTAAGAAAGATCTGATTTATATTTCTCTCATTTTTATGTTTCTCTTGTATATATTTATTTTCAATGTGCACACTTAAAGCTTAAGTGCAAATTGCATGAAAATGGACTACAAAAGCAATCCTGACTAGGATGTTAAGGATGCACCATTACATTCCATGATTAGGAATATTATTTTTGTAGTTCACTTACAGACCATTTTCATGTAATTTGCATTTAGGCCTTATCATGCAACTAAGGCTTATGGACTATAATGTTACAGCCTTAAAATCATGATAAGGATTGTTTGCTATGGTCACTTATCATGCAAGTGGAGAATGTACAATGAATATAAAAGTGCGAAATACAATTTAGATCTTTTACAGTTTGTTAGAACATAAGTTATTGGGGATGAGGTGTAACCCATAGAAGCAAAGATCTTTCTTGGGAGTATCTTAGAAAATATCTTTGTATGGTATTGGGAACCTAAAAAGGCAAAAAATTACTTTTATGAGAGAGAAAAAAATGATATTTTTATATTTAAAATTTTAAAGCAATAGTTCGCATACTCAGACTGGGTATACCAAAATAGTTGAGACACAGCAAAACCTACTCAAAAATTTGAAAACAATAAGAAATAGTTGGATTGGGGCTCTATCCCCTGGATTTTACCCTTTCAGAGGTGGGTTTATCTGGCTACTGCAACTCGAAAAACATAAGGACTGCATAAATACATTGCATGATTCTTCTTTTTCCATTTCAGCATTATGGAAGTGATGCATGCTAATCCTTCCTGCAAAAGAGGAATTTGGGATAGGGAATGTTTATGCTCTCCTTGTATAGGTGTCCATGATCTTACATTGCAATTAAAATTCCTTGCATGCACTTGAAGATTCACACACCCTCCTTACTCTTGCCCAAAGTCAAGCTTAGGGTACATAGAAGTAAAAGATATGAATTAAGACAAGGATTTATGCTTAAAGCTGATAAAGAAATATCGCGATGGTTATAAGTATTCCAACAAGAAATTCATGATACTACAGAAGAGTGAGGAGAAAACCCTGCCACAGCAGAATTTTAAAAAAAAAAGAGACAAACCAAAACCAATCTCCCTACAACTGTTGCTTCAATATATTCATAGGGCTACTCTATTCTTGAGCTTGAAACAATATTTTTGCAACCTTTTACACTAAATTGCAAGTTAAAGTTTGTTTTAAGGTGTGAGGCGACAAATGTTTCAACTACCTCAAAGTTGTTTTTCCCAGTGTGAGACAACTTTTCAGAGTACCAGTGCCTTTCATTTAACACATAGCAATAAAATTGTTCATATATTTTACTAATTTAAAAGATCTTTAGATCCCTAAAAATATAAAAAACAAATCTCTTCGAAGCTCTCCAGTTTAAGAATTGATATCAAAGAGACTATCAATATCTCAGGATGGTTCAAAGTTATAAAACTACAAAAGTAAACCGCAGATTATATGCAACAGAACATATTATCGAAAAGAATAACTTACTATATGTTTAACAAATGACGATTATAATATATGATTTACTTTTCAAAGCTCTCCAATTTTATCAATACTACAAAGAAAAACAAAATTTGCAGAATAAATACCTTTGACAGGAATATGGCCCTGAGAAAGAAGAAAGTTAGCGTTCAAATGAATAATGGACTGTGCAGCACAACAAGGCTATAAGACAACTCTGGGCACCCTAAGATTTTTAGCTACCTCTGCAGTGTAGGAGAGAGAGAAATCAAAAAAGATGCAGGTGATTCACGGGACATACTTATCTTCTGCAGTTAACAGACTTTCCAAAGAAGGGCCCAAACATTGCAGGTTAACTAATATCTCATCAAGCTCAGACGTTCGACCATGGTCAGGTGGTAACCCGTCTGGAATGCTTAAAAACCAAAAATTTAAGCCCCTTTCTTGAACCTCATAGTCGCGTGCTGCTGCATCTTTGGATGTTGCTTTTAAAAGCTGTTGGTCCATCCATTCAGTCTAACATAGGTTATAGAAAACCCCCTCATGACCAGATTCATCAGTGGATTGAGTGCAGGAAACGACACAATTACTGCATGCAAAGGACCCATTATTTGCCCTCTCTTCAGTTACTATGTAAAACTAAAAACCTGGGCAATTATACATACAATAGTTGTGCATACTCTCACAATCGCACAATTCTGCACATAATAGTTGAGTATAACTATCACATTTATGTATACAGTGGTCGAGTACAAGTATCACATATTTTTGAGTTGACAGGTTGGTGTGAGGTCTCAAAAACATTATAAAGACCAGTGTAAAATGATCCGGCCATGTAGATATTCTAAAAAATTAAACTCAAAAAATCAAAGACGCTTGCTAAAGGTAGAGCATTAAATTCGTCATAAGAAAACCAAGGCTTTACCAGGTAGAGTGTAGCAGGCGTCACGGGAATCAAGTAACAATATTTATTTACCCACAAAGCAGATACTACAAATCACAGTTTGTTGGAAAAGCCATTACCTTCTTAGATTGCTTCTTGGGCCTTCCACTTCTTCTCAAAAATAATTTCCATATCTTATGCGAGAAGTTGAAAATATTCAGGCTTCTTCTACCTCTGCCTCTTCCTCTTCCGTTCCCCCTCCTCTCTCTCCTAACACTCAAATCCATTAAAATTTGCTGTTTCCAAACAATACCCACAATGCAAATGTGCAGTCTTATTCCGGTTGTCTCGGTTAAGTTGTGAACCGACGTGGCCCGACGTGGCGGGAAACTGGAATGAGTTTCAGGATATTAATGGTGTTGTCCGACGGCGCCGCCATTAAGTATTTATGAAGAGTACCGTAGGCGTTGCATTTCGAGAACACTATCTAAGCGGGAGTACAATATTTTCCAAGTTCAAATTAGATTTGCACCATCCTCAGAACTGATCAAAACAATCTCACGGACTTCCGCTACAGGGCATGAACTACACGGACTCCGCTATATATGTTTAAAAGCGAGATTAATTATTTCAGATCCACGGTGTACAACAAGCTCTATATTCGTTCCAACGTACCTTGAAAAGAAATAATTTTTTTATAATAAAACAAATGAATATATTTGTAAAAGAAAATAAAATTAGTGATACAAATTTCAAAGAGGTAAAACTAAACTAAATAATATTATTATTGTTAGGGATGAAAAAAAACTAATTCTATTATCTATTTCTTCTTTCTATAAATATTATAATTGTAATATTATAATTTTTTATTATTATTAAATTATAATAATTATATTATTATTTGATTATTAGTATATATAATATTACTATTATATTATTATTTGATTATTGTTATTATTAAATTATAATTATTATATTTTCATATTTTTTATATTCATACTAATATTATTATTTGATCATATATATATATAATTATATTAATATAATATTTTAGTATTGTATTATAATTATTATTAGAATTGTTGCATTAATTTTAAATTTAAGTGAGAAAGTAATAGAGATGGTTGTTGTATTGCTTTCTATTGTCAAGTATTCAAGTTCCATTCTAACAATATTTTTTCCTCGAGTAAATAATCAACCATGACTTTTTATTTAAATGAAATTACGAATCTCTCAAAGTTTTTCTAAATAATATTAAATTGAAAAATATGAAATAAGAGATGATTTGCATCCAAGGAAATGATGTAAGCTCAAACTTGAGCAACATTCAGACAATGTGGATCCACATAAAACTTAATGACAACACAATTGTGGTAGCAGTCACCAAAAGTGTGGTGCTTATACTTCTTCAACTTCGGTAACGCTTTGAATTTGTTCATCGTAATAATCTTCAAAACTTTCATCGTGTCCATTTCTTTGTAACCCATTAGAGTTATATAGATTCCATTCATAATTTAAATAGAAACTTGTGGATAGAGGAGTTAGATAGCATTGGAAAATCGCTCTGCAACTCTAGGGTTTGATTGACACTCAGCTCGTGCAATGTGGGGGAGGCTCTATCCTCCTCCACAAACCCTCTATGTAGCGCTGCAGAGTTGCCCTCGGCCATGCCTTACCTTGTGTGAAATCTGCAGTCTCCCAGCCTCGCCCATGCAAAAGGGGCAGACGGCTTGAAGAATCATGAGTGGGGATACTAGCCCCCCCTCCCGATGGCACTAATAAAGGGCATTTCTCTAGTGTAGAAGGACATTCACACCCAAAATCATTTCAAGACATTATGGCAAGAGAAGAGATCATGCTTCATGTGGATGCCAAGTTTGTTGTGCAAGGAGGGAGCAACAAAAATGGGGGATGTGGAAGAGGTAAGGACCCTTTTGGCTCCCCAAAAATCGACATCATGGTTCCTAATGATAATTTAGTGAAGGCTTTATGTGAGCAAGATTTTAAACTAAAAAATGTAGGAATTTTTTTGGCTATCATGGACATTGATAGGGTTCCGGCACGAAAATTCATGGATGAATGGCTTGCTAACATTTGGGGGAAAAAATTGGGATTCTTTTTTCATACTATAGAATGATTGAGAAGGGGATGTATGTGACCTTCCTAAAAAATCATGAAATGTAGAAGAAAACCCTAGAAAAACAATTTTGGAATATCGAAAATAACATATTTCAGGTTGTGGCATGGTCGCCAGAAGCCCTCAATGATGAAATTCTAGCTCTTTCGAGCCCTAGATGGATGACAATAAAAAATGTTCCACCGAGAATATGGGCCTTCATTCCCCTTTTGATCGGGCCCTATGGCAAAATCTTGAGAATGTATAACACAAAATCTGTGCTACCCCATGCAGATGTAAGGGTTTTAGTTTTGATCCTACCAGGAGTAGACTTTCCAAATGCCCTACTATTGAAACTTGACAATGGGGACATCTTGTGTGATCTTGAAATCCTGGGGGGTCTAAGCGCGTTATGCCTCTATAGACGGGAAGGTCCTGTTAGGAGTGTGAGATGGGGTTAGAAATCAAATAGAATAGACAAAGTGACAGCCAACACTTCTAAACTATTAACCTCATCCAAACAAGAGAAAACAATGAAAGCATAAGGAAAATAAAACATCAAATTAAAATACTCCCCATGCTTGAACTTGAATCACTTCTCTTGCTCTCCTTCTTCTTGTTATGCAACTTTGCCCTCAAATTTGTTGAAATATTTGTGCAAACCCTGCAAATGGTAGCAAGAAAGTTGGAGACAATTAGTTGTTAAGCTGAAAATGGAGAAGGAAAGTTGTTTTTATAGACAACCCTTCGAATGGATGGCTGAGATTAATCCTTTAGAAGGATTCCAAGATCAATGATCCAAAACTGATGCACCAAGAATATGTTATTCTTGGAGGAATCACGACAGGCAGACATGCAGGCTATGACATGAAATAATGGCAAGGTATCTTTGACCAAGTGGAGGTGCAAATTATTTATTCAAAATGGAGGAAAATGACAAGTGGCAAATAAATTATTTATCCAAATTATTTATTTAGATAAAATGACAAAAGGAGCATTTAATTAAATTCATCAATTTAATTAAATGGGGAGGTGGAAATTTTTTTAATTTTTTTAATTTTTAGATTGCAGGAATCGGGTAGCATGACCCCCTATAAGCATGATAAGCACAGAAGTGAAACTTTTTTTTAACGTGTCCGGGTGGCTGTTGGTAGCATTCATCTCAGCAGTAAGGCATTTAGACATGGATAGTGTTTGAATTATTTATCAAAGGAGGAATGAAACACAATTAAATAATTTACGACAATTTATTTAATTATGAAGAAATAAATGTCAAAATGATTATTATTATTATCGACTATAGATGAAGACCGTAATTAAATAAAAATAAGTTTCAATTATTGAAGAAAGGATATATTAAACACAATTAAATAATTTAAGTTGATCAAGATAGAATAAAGATGAGAAGGTGAATTAATTAAATAATTAAAAATTATTTAATTAATAGAGGAATGTGGTCAAACTTAATTGAATAATTAAAATTATTCAATTATCGAAGGATAACGACCAAGAAAAATGATGCTCGTGGACTTAGGACATTTTTCAGTGTCTACAAGGAGAAATTTTCCCCTAATTAACAAAGGCAAGAACAATGCTCAATCGAGGGAAAAGAATAAAATTGTATCAAAGGGTGCAGCCCAAAACCCTAACAATTCATTCAGAGGTGCAAATAATTCTGAGGATAATCCGATCTCTGTCATGGGCAACATCCCCTGTAGCAATTTGGACCTTGGCAGGAAAAGTACAGGAGATTTGGATGGTGAAAGGGTAGTGGGTAGGGATGAAATGCCTACACAAAACATTACTAGTGACAATGATATGGTTGAAATCATAAAAGACATGTAGGACCCTTGCTCCAGTGACACAAACGCAAGTTCTTTTGAGGATGAAGACTTCTCTGAAACTTTAAGTCAAGAATCTGAATTTGATTCGAAGAGCAATTTCGAGAGCATGGAATTGGAAACTCAAAAGTATGAATAGAGGGTGGATGTACTTGAAGAGCCCTCAACAAATGAGCACTTGGTGTTGGATTGTAATGTTGTTGTTGGTGAAGGAGACCCCTCCACCACCGTGCATAATGGCACCACTTCAAACCCCAGAAAACCTAACTGTGATGATCTAGCCCTATCCAAAGAGAATCATGAAATAAGGGAAATTGATCCCAACTTAAACAAACCATCTGATAAAGGAGGTAGAAAGAATGCCCAACAGTTGGAAATGGACAAGATAAGGAGCAAGTCCAAGGCTAGGATTAGAGAGAATCCTGCTCCTAACAGTCAAACTTCTTTTCTAAAAGATTTCAAACTATATAAAGAATATTTTAACAAGATGAAATAGTTAGAAGATAGGCATGGCAAAGTCAAGGATATGGTAAGTGCCTTAGAAAACAATTTTATGCCCAGTTATATCCACTCTAGCATCATTGATGAGTTGGTTACAAACCATTCAGTAAAAGGAAAATGGCCACAAAGGTGATTGCAATTAGAACACCAATGGTGTAGGATTGGTTGTAAGTGGGCATGAGGTTGGTTCTTGGGGAATTGATAAAGCACTTGCAATAGAAAATGCTCCCTCTGATCAAATAGAGGTTGAGAACTGAGTTTTGGTAACCAATGTTGATCCAAATAAGCCCTTTGGGACCACTAAGCTTTCAAAGGCCGCTATAGGGGAACCAACATCTAAGGGTGTCTATGAGGGGGAGGCTAAACCAGATGCTTCCTGCAAACCAAGGGGAAGGCCAAGGAAAGGGATAGAAACATTAATCCCTAAAGGAAAAGGTAACCTCAAGTTACTCTCCAAAAAAAAGAGGAAAAACTCAGTGTAGTCATTGCAAGCCCATTGCCCAAAAGGATGGAAGTAGAGTTGAAAGTGCCTAAGTGCTTTGAGAGCTTTAGGCCTAAAAAGGAACCAGGCTCAAATCCTGAATCTAATGGCCCTTAACTATATTTCATGGAATGTAAGGTGACTAAAGTCCATGGACAGAAAGCAAGTCGTTAGAAGGTTCCTCAATCAGTGCAAAGAAAAGGACGTGGTCTTGCTTCAAGAGATCAAAGCTACAGGCTTTGAATGCTAGAAATAAACCTCAACTTCATTTGGAGGGACTCATCTCACTTTACCACAATCATGAGAAAGGAAGGGGGGATCCTTTATTATTGTTGCCAAAAACTAGACACAATATGTAACCAAACATGGTGTCTCCCCTTGTAACAGAGTTGTATGGGTAACTCTAAAAATGGGTGACCTATCCTTCGGAATTTGCTTAATATATGCTCCAAATGAGTATGGAGAGAGAATTAAGTTATGGAAATGGGTGTGTGAGTTGGACAACATCCCCTGGGTACTCGAAGGGGATTTCAATATGATAGAGAACCAAGAATACAAACTTGGGGGGATTGACATAGAATGGAAAGGCAATGAAAAGTACTACTAGTAAAAAATGAAGAGTAAGTTCAAGTTGATTGATCCTGTGGAGGAACAGAAAAAAGACTTCCCTAGCATATGGTACACATGGTGCAATGCCCAAAAAGGGAACCAAAGGATATATTGTAGACTAGAAAGATTCTATATGAACAGGGAATACTTTCTTCCTAATTCTATCAGGGATGGTTGTAAGATTGAAGTTCACCCCTACACTTTGTCTGACCACCACTCCATCAAAATAAGGATCCTTCTAAGGAAGGGATCGAGAGAAGTAAGAAGGAAGAGGGGGAGCTTCCTCCTCAACACCAGCCTACTCAAAGATAAGGACTGCACAGATGCCATCCAAACTCTCAGAATGATAAACAAATTCATGCACAAAAACTTAAGTGCCATCGAGAGATGGAACATAAATGTCAAAGGATGGAAAATTTTATTCCAGACTATTGGGAAAAAGAAAGCCAAGGACAGCAGAAGAGAGGAAGGTCTTCTTCAAGAGGACTTGTTGAAAGTTGAGGTCGAGCTTCAGAAGGACCCCAGTAATGAGGACTTGGGGAATAAGTTGATTCTTGCTAAAGATTCCTTGAGAAGGCTTCAAAACAAGAGAATTCAAGGGCTCAAAATCAAGTCCAAGGTCAATTAGCTTACAAAAGGTGACAAAGGCTCCAAATTCTTTTTCAAGCTCATCAGGGAAAAAACTTCAAAGAACACATTGAACAAATCCATGTGGATGAAGAGGTAGTGGGTGACCAAGATGTGATTAAAAACTAGTTCTTCAAGTTCTACAAGAACCTTTTTTCCTCTAAAAATGGTGGGCAAGGTTGTGAGGTTGCAAGGAATTTAATCAAAAATGTCATCCCCAAGAAACTAGATGGAGAAAATGTGGTGGAGCTAGGCCTTTGAAGTGTCTAAAGATGAAATAAAAAAGGCAATAGATTCAATGTAGAATGATAAGTCTCCAAGGGCCAATGGACTTCCAACAGAATTCTATAAGGCATTGCATTTAAGGAGTAGATTGTTGATGATATTTTCCTAATATACAAGGAGGCCTTGGAGGGGGGCTCCCTGGGGAGTGACACAAACAAAGGCATTATTAAGCTACTTCCAAAGGAAGGTGACAAGACTCAAATAAGGAACTGGAGGCCTATAACCCTGTTGAATGTGTCATATAAAATTTTGGCCAAAGTCTTGGCTAGAAGACTAACTAGCATACTGCCCAAGCTCATCAGTTCAACCCAAACTAGTTTCATCAAGGGTAGATACATCTTGGAGAACCTCATCGCCAATTGGGAAGCATTAGAATGGGAAAGGGTCTTTAAAGAAAAGGCTGCTATCTTACTCCTGGACTTCGAAAAGGCATATGACAGGGTGGAATGGTCTTTCATCAGGCTAACCATCGAAACTTTTTGCTTCCCACAATCTTTTTACAATATGATAGTCACACTGTTCAAAGATGCAGTAGCCCAAGTTGATGTGAATGGTTCACTCACTGAAGAATTTGCACTCGAAAGATCATTTAGACAAGGTTGCTTGTTGGCTCCTCCACTATTTGTAATTGGTTCAGATGCCTTATATTACATCCTCAAATCCAATGAACCCTCACCAAGGGTTAATGGTATAAATCTCCCCAATAATGAGGAACTGGTGAATGTCCAATTTGTTGATGATACATCCCTACTCCCCCTGTTGGAAGAAGATAATGTCTGCAACCTAACATGAGCAAATTAAACACCTTTTCTGAAGCCTCTGGTGTGAAGGTCTCTATATCCAAATTGATCCTTCTAGGATGGCAATACAACCCTCCAAAGTGGGAAAACAAGTTTGGTGTTCAGTGGGGAGGACCAAACAAGCAAGTTAGGTACTTGGGCATACCATTTTTTGTATGCCCGAACCTAAAGGGGATGTGGAACTAGATCAAGAATAGGATTGAGAAGAATATTGAAAAATGGAACAAGCACTACCTCTCAATGGCTGGGACAGCTCAAATTTTCCAAAAAAAAAATCTTCTTATAGCCTGTACTTTTCCTCAGTATGGCTTTTTAGCAGTTAAAAGTGGAGGAAATCTAAAAAAGGATTCAAAGCTTTCTCTGGTCAAATGGGAGAGGCAGTAAGAAGAGGCATGCAGTTAATTAGGGATGGTGCAGTATAAGCAAAGAGGAAGGGGGCTTGGGCTTAAGGATATGAGATTCCAAGGCATATCTCTAGCTACCAAATGGATCTTCAAGGCCTTGAATGAGAATGAACAATGGAAAGTGCTAATCAAAAGTAACATACAAAGAACTACTCCCAAACATGGAAAAAGCTGGAAGAACCTCCTCCTAAGTGACCTTCTCAACTGTCATTACCCTTTATCCCCTGAAGGCTTGGTTTTCAAAAGAATTTGGAAAGCATGGGAACATGTCAAGGAACATATAAGCAATGCTCAGTACTTTCAGGGTAGCACCTTGTACACACATGGATCTATTTGGTGGAACCTCAAACACAAAGATAAACCCTTGGCTCTGCTACAAGGTTGTTCAACAAAGAGTTGGAACAATAAAGGAATCAATTGTTTTATAGACATCCTGAAGGATGACATGCTAAAAGAGTGGAACCAATTGAAAAATAAATATCACATACCAAATACCCATTGGAGAACTTCCTCCATTGTTAAGGAGGCATGCAGTAGCTTGGAATGGTCGCTTAATAATAAGTTCAACCTAGAGCAATAAAAATAATTTTTGTGGACCAATGGGTCTAGTATCATCAAGTTTAATGCAAAAACTATATATAAAACTCTCACTAAATAGTAGGGTATTTATGAGTTCCTGAACAACAAGTGGAATGTAAATCTCATTGATAATGAATGCTCAAAAATCCTTTCAAACAATTGGTCCAAAACAATAGAACCAAAGAAGGGATGCTTCAGATGGTTATTGATATTCCACATATTGGCTTACAGAACAAATGCAAATGAGATTGAAACTTGCAGATTATACAGGGTTCCAGAGACAATAAAACACATACTTTTTTACTATATTTCTGCAAAAGAAATCTGGAATCTATGTTGCAATAAATTAGACATATGGAATAATAATGGGTCACTCAAAATGGATAGAGTCATTTTATTCAATAGAAATAAAATTGGCAAGGAACAAACATTGTTTTGGTCTTGTTTTCTCAACTGAAATACTATGGTACATCTGGAAAGTCTGGAATGATGAAAGATTTAAACATGAGGGCACTTACTAAGTCTTCGAGAAGACTCACCTTTCATAACATTGCATTGCAAGTCACTATGACTGTGAAGGTTACAAAGTTCAAATTCCTCAAGCTTTTGGAGGAGGGTGTGTTACAGATAAACTTGCGGGAGGTCAATTTCTGTCACACTTGGCACGTCGGTCAACCAAGTTTAGAAATTTTTCTTGACGCCTTGGAAATCTTCCAAAAAGACTTCAATGAAAGAATGGCAAAAGAGGCTTAGTTAGAGAACCCCCCGCCAATGCTCAGGCCTGAAGACTTTACACAAGAAGAGATTAAGGTAGTTGAGGCCCTTCTGGTATGAAGCACCAAGCTGGTAGTGAGGGATCAACTGCTTAAATAGGTGGATAGCCCCAATTTTGGTTAAGGAATACCTTTTTGAACCTAGTAACTAGAGTATGATAGAGCAGACAATACAGTTTGGATGGCTATATGGCTCTTTTTGTTAGAAATAGCATCAACCAACAGGAAATTAGTTTTGGACCACACATGTGACACACATGACAAGTTCATAGTGGTAGGATTTGGTAGGTTCCCAGTGATTCTCTCAATAGGATAGCTTGATGATATCTAACAAATTGACAATCTGTGGTATTATGTAATTATCTATGTAATAGTTGATGTTGTTTAACAGTTTGATAAAACTATGACAATATGTAAGTGTAACTCTTGACAAGTAGTAGTATTGCTCTCATGTATATATTGTTCAAACTATAATTAATACAAAAAATAGAAACTTTCCAAATAGATTGGTAGTTATTTTAGAAAAAAAATCTTCAATGCATATTATTTAAAAAAAAATTTGTAGACAAAAATTTGTTTTATTTAGTGAAATTATAGTTTAGATTTTTTATGATTGTTTTTTATAAGATTAGGTAAGTGGGATTTGGTTTTTGATAACTATAAATTAGATTAGGTAGATTAACTTTATATTTTTAGTATTTTTAGCACCTATCGACTTGCATGAACTATTGTTTTCCAATTCGCTTCATGGGGCAAATAATTTGTGTACCTTTCAGGGAATGATGTGCGCAAATTATTTTGTGGGAGTGAAATTTGTGGGTTTGATTATGTTTTGAGGGGCAAAGATACAAATTTGTTAACAAAACATATTTTAAAGGGTGTTTATCGAGGATGTGATTGGTTGTGAAGGTTTGAGTCATTTTTGCAACCTTCACGTACTTCGAGAGAGGCATGTACTTTTCAACAATAAAAAAATAGCTTTTTAGTTGTACTATGCAGTGTCGAGTGGTTTTTTAGTAATAATTTATTTGAGTCTTTAATGTTTTTTATATTAGATGAGGGTTGTTTAGCACGTTTTATAGTACTATTTAAGGATGTATAATCATTACGAAATATTAATGTAAAGTGGTTAAAAAGGGAATTTGTAGGTGTTGGTTGGACCAATGGGATGTTATAATTTTTGAGTGGTAGGCATTTTTCTTTAGTTTGGATTAAAAAGATGCAAGGTTTTTAAGGTGGTGGTAGCGTTGCAAATGGAGAGCTTTGTTGTTTGGGATGTTTTCCTTTATTCATTCATTTCAATTATTTTGGTCCCAAATTGATATGTTTTCAGTATTCATTGGTGCTCACAAGCTCGCATAGATTAGAATATTCGTTGGAATAGTAGTGCAGGGAAGCGGGAAGGTGCCACATGTCCTTGGGGTCCATGGTTCTTTGTAAAGCTAAATGGCAGGCCCGTGATCTAAAGGTTCGTATTGTGCCATATGGCAGCATCTTGATCGTTCTCTGCAATCCTGCGAGGGTTGTCTCTGAGGACTTTGGTTGACTGTGGGAGTGCGGGATGGTGCCAAGTGGCAAACTCTGGTTCGTTCAATGATCAGATAAAATCAAATGAAATATTTTACATAGTATTGAGGTGACATATTAAAGAGTAAAATAGTGGGTCCATAACATAATCTTTTTTTGGGGGGCGTTCATAATATTAAGTTTTGAGAATATTATTATAGTAAATATTTTATTATTATATATAATTATTATATATAATAAGTTAGTTAATATTACTAATTATGATATACTGTAGATTTATTATGAATGAATAATAAATAAGTTTGGGGGCTATCTTGTTTGGGAAAAAGAAATTCAATTATTTTTGCTACATGTCTCCATAGCATACGATTTTGAGAATAATAGGTTTCTTATGTTTTGTGCATTGCGCGATTGGTGAAGAGATGGTTGAAGGGAGTAATTTTAGATTTTGAGAATAATACTATATATAATAATAATAGAGTTGATGCTTATTATTATTTATGATATTTTCAATAGAATTAATAATATATTATTGTTATTATTATGTTATATAATGAAAGAGAGAGTATCTATTTATTGATTATTGATTATTTTGATATGTTACTATATAAATGTAAATTATATATATATAAATATATGACAAAATTTATGACTATATTAATTTAATCATATCGCATTTTATTGTGTGGTACATTTATTTAATGTTGGAGTGTGTGAGATTAGATTATATGTCTTTTCTAATTATTGGTTTATTGGTGTGCATATGTTTAATAAATATGTGTCATGCCCACATTTTAAACTCTAACAACTTAACAATTTGCAATGAATTTACTAATTTGCAAATAATTTTTTTACGTTTACTTAAAAGACAAAACAACACAATTCACTACTTACAACTATGGTCAATGATCACACTAGTTTGAAGCAAAAATAGATGTGATTTACTATTTTTAGCAATAGAATCTACTTACTTTAGATTGGCTTAACGTACCTCTCACATTCCATTGTGTCAAAAACTCCTCGCTCCCAATACCTATACCTGCAAGGTCTACATGACTTGGCACACACATAAGATCAAAGGTAGTTAGCACATGATTACTAAGACAAGCTATATAAATCAATGCTAGTTTACGATATCAGGAGAAAATGACTAATCACATACAAGACTCTGAAGGACAGTCCTAGGGGCCCTACCTAATTCCTTGGGGGCTCATCTCAGATGACCTTGCCTACGTATATAATTCACAGAGGAATCGTAGTTCAACTTTTCACATTTCATACTGGGTTACTTACAATGAGGGTATCTTCCCTCAGGGTCAACATATAACTCTATTTTGACACAACATAATCCCAATAATGTTTACATACAATAAACTCAATTTCCAACTCAAAATACATCATGCCCCTATTCTATAAGTCATAACTCTATAAGAGAAAATTCCCCTATAGGGTTCTTAAATTATAAGACGAGTAGTAAAACTAATGATATTATAAAAAGATTACAATAACATAATTCACAACCTGTCCAAAACAAATGCTAGATGAACTATCTAATCTAACATTGAATAAGGAATCACTTATTAATCCTTCAATGCAAAATACTTGACAATCATGTAGCCTTTAAATACCATCAAGTAAATTAGACAATTGGCATATTTCTTTTAATCCTTCATGCAATAATTATTGAACATTTGCTTAAATCTTCTAAAAATGAATGATATTGGAAGAAAGATAAATTACTCTCAACCTCTTTGCTCCTACACTACCTAGGGATTCTAGTTCTTAATTTTAAGCATCATTAATCATACAATCTTTGTGCATCATATGAATTGAGTAAATAAATCATACAACCAAAGCTACTTTTAACATTTTTATAACTAATCAAGGAAATCTCTTTTATTGCCTATCATCACACAAGTTTTAGCAACCCCAATAAAGCATAAAGCTAATCATTAAAATCATTATTTCATACTCCAACCCCAAAACTAAAGGTCAACAAATCTGATAGACCCATTCAACCAATAACGCAATAAAAATTATCCTACTAAATAAAATAATTATAATGATTGACCCATTACACTAATTCCACACTTTTTCTTTATAGCTTACATTATCTTGACGCCTTTCCAAATAGTATTAAGCATATTTATGTAACTTGATAAATTAAGTCAATTGCAATTTCTCATTTATTAACAACAAAATAATCTCAATTATATGAAATAGTAACGACCTTGATATTTATGATCATGATAATGAAAAGCAACTCAAAGGATGATTACTAAGATAATGACTAAGGTTGAATGATAAGATTTTGTTAACTATATATAGAAAAAAAATACTAGACTCGCTTACCTTTATCCAAATTAAATCGAGTACCCATAGTGTTGATTCTCTTTCTACTCTTTTTACTTAGCATTAACTATAAGTAAATAATTAGGTAATGACATTAAATTTATATACTCAAATAAATTTACCCAAGTCTCACATTAGTTTTCCTTTCTAATTAACTCGAAGTTGAAGTAAATTTAAGATTGCTACAATGATCTCAACATATAATTTCACCTATATTCCATTTTCATTTTAATTAGAATAAATTATTCTCTTCTTATATTTAAAACTATCTATTATAACATATACATGCACTATTTTGATAATCAATTATTTATCCATACTATTGTATGTCAAATAATTCAATTAATTAACCTAAATACATTTCCAAAATAAGAGTGTTTTAGTTTTCAATTATTGTTAAAATCAATAATGTGGTAAGGAAATAAATAACTACGCTCCCAAAGTGGAGTGGATGTAAAGGTCATGGAGAAGACTTTAGCTGGTCAAATAAATAATTGACTTAAAAAAAAACCAAGTGATGGTCAAACAAAAAGTAAGGTCTAATTTATAGTTTAAGTCCAATTCTCTTCCTTTCTTAAATAGGTCATTATTATCCCATTCCTTCCTTAAATAGGTCATTATCCCAATGACAGTGAAGCACTGCTGTCCTTTTTATGCCAACAGTACTCTTTAGCAGCCCAATTTCCCTAAAATTAATTTGAAGCACCCAACAACTATAGGAGAGGACTCAATAGTTGTGCACCCTAACTTCACGCTTCTCAAAATCCTACTTGGAAATTTCAAATCACTCCAATTTTTTTTGCAACAGCTTACTTGGCAAGTCCCTTGCTTATAACTTTCATTTCAAGGCCACATCATCAAATATGATGCCATATCAGCATGCTTTTTGTCAAGGTGTCCAAAAAGGCCCAAACAAGGCCACATCATCAAATATGATGCCACATCAGCATGCTTTTTGTCAAGGTGTCCAAAAAGGCCCAAACAAACCTGTTACCAATACTTGTGCATTCACATCATGGGTAGTTGAGCGTTGATGTGGCATCACATGATTGGTTGCTTTTTAGATCAAAGGAATACATTTTGTTTAAGTTAAGGTAGTCATGTCACAACTATTGGGCATTATATAAACAACTACTATCTCAACTATTGAAACACGCTCAACTACTGTCCTATCTTTTAGCTTCCAAATTAAGAAAACTCATAAAAACTATATTAATTTAACACATGCATTATATATAAAATATACATTATATATTAATTATGCTGACACTTAACTTCGTAGGGTATCTTCCATAGCCTTCTTCGTTAGTCATATTTATAACGAAATTTTGAATTTAACCCATTATCTTTTTAACAATAGAGAATAATCTCTTATTAGAATTTGGAATATCAAATTATTTGCTACCATGTCTTCATATTATTATTACATAGAATATCATTAAAACAAGAGATTCCTTTGCAATTTAATTACTTGGCTAAGAAACCTTGCACTAAAGCCAAAGGCTTGTTATTGTTGACAAATTTCACCAAATAGATTTGAAACTCCATATCATATTGCTATTTTACATATCACCTCACCACCTTAAATCAAGTTCCCACAAGATTCCTAGGCCTTCTAGATTTTGGCAATGACCACAAAGCCAAAGGGTTTTATACTAAATTTTCCAAACAAATATCTTGAATATGTAAATTTTTCTATACCTTTGCATTTTTTGAAACTTCTGGAATGTTTTTACTAATAAGGTTTTTCCAAGGCTCATTACCAACCAATTCCTTTACAACCATTTAGAAGCTAAGGCCATGATTTTAATTTTCAAGCCCTTTAAGTTGAACCCCCCTCTTCCTTTCAAACACAACACCATTTCCATTTAACAACATGTTTCTTGCCATTGCATTTTTTATCTAACCACAAAAAAAATCTTATTAGATTATAAAAAAATTATTAATTTGAGGATTGGAAAAAACCATAATGAGGCATAATAAATGGAGTAGAATGATAGAATCTTTTGATAGACCTGTACTCAAGCAGCAAGGGAAAGGTAGTTTTTGTTTCAGGTTTTTTAACTTTTTCTCAATTTTTATAAACATCGAGTGTTGCATTCCTTTTAAGGAGGGATTAATAAAGAAGGGAATACCCAAATATCTAAAAAAAAATTCTAGTTTAGACCACTATCAGTTAAATTTTAAGAACCATATGGGAGGATCTATTTTCAAACTTAGTTGTAGGGATTTGGCATCTAAAATTTTTGAACCAGGGGATTTCCAAAAAAAAATTAACCTATTCATTAGGATATCCATATTTTCTTTTATCAATTCAGGGAAGAGGGCAGTGCCATCTACAAATTATATGTTAATCAAGGAATATTTGTCAAGAAATACAACTCCCTCAATTTTGGAACCTATTCTATCAGACCTCAACATATAGAACAATGATTCAACAATAATTAAAAATAATGCAAGAGCTAAGGGAAACCTTTTCTTATGGATCTACCAAGGGAGAAAGGATTAGAGAGATCCATTTACCTTAATTTGTGCATAATTTTCATCTTTAAATAAAAACTTTTACCATTTTTTCCTTAATCTGTAATCCTTCAATAAATGTTTTAGTTTAACCTTATATCAATGCATATATGTTGAGTTTTATTAATAACATTCAACATTTATAAAGCATTAATTCATTTATGGGTGAGTTTCACAATAATATTTCTTATGAAAACGATGTTCAACTTTTTTGTATGTTGTGTTAGTTAGGTATGTAGCAATACCCATTTCGGCTTCATTGTAAGCTTGATGAAAAAGGTCTCAAATTAGTTTGTTAAAATTACATATGAACATGACGTGTCATGAAATGTGAGGGATTTTAATGAGATTGAAACATTTGCGCATGTTGAATCCAACCAATATATGGTGGAGGTTGTAGTGGGTACACCCCTAGTGAAATCCCTTGCCATTATCGATACAGGTAGTGACCTAATATGGGTTCCATGTAATTCCTATCAATGCAGGAATGCTAACAATAACTACCCTTAAATTTCATGTTTTCTTTATATGGTGTATAAATGTTAGTCCACATTTTGTGTATAGCCAAATCAGGATATTACCATGATGACTTCTTGTTAGATGGCGACCTGGGTTTTTCAATTAAATTAATGTACATTTTATAAAAGCATATTATAATTGAAATTCTTCATTAACTTTGGAGGAGACTAATCTTGATGAAAAATAAAATAGATGGTGAAAAGGTCATAGATTATCAAGAGTAACTTCATTTATTTAAATAAGTTAATATTGGCATTATAATTATAGAGATACATTGTGTGAGATAGAGACCTAGCCTTAGTAGTCAGATGGCATTAGAACTAAGTTGTATTTTCCTAAAATTAAATCTATGTGCCAAAATAAAAACCTAAATGACATGGTACTTAACTTAGATACAAAGTACATGAATAATTTTCATGAATCAATAAAATTAATTATCAATCTCCTTTTTTAGATTCCCAATCTACAAAGAAGTGAAAGGATAAGCCTTTTCTCCAAAGATAGAAACAACACTTAAAGCATCATCTCTCATAGTATTTATATCTAGACCAATCACAATCAAGGTTGAAATTTATTTTGTGTGCAAATGGCAAATGAGATCCTTCTCAATTTTATCTCACTTTGATCTTCATTAGTTGATACAAAATGATATCAAAGGATTATCCTCTATCATTGAGCTCATTACATACTTGTATTAGATTTGAAATAAAGGCTTGTCAAGGATAGAACCAATAGCTAAATAAATATAGAGCTAGTCTTTCCCAAAAGATTAAAAACTTGAAACTGTCAAGAAATCAAAATATAGAAATAATTTGTACCACTAAAATTTCTTTGAAAGATAAATATTTATCTATTTTAAAAAAAAATCAATTTCAAAAAGTAATTAAAAATTATTTTCATGACTTCACACATTGGATATTATGTGCCACTATCAAATATTAACACCTTCAAAATTATACACACTCTGGTTATATTCTTAAATGTTGGTGTTGAAACATAGGAGGCTTGTGAGAAAACCTTTAACTACAAGATTTGGTTGGTAGTGAAATCCTTGAATAATATAAATAATAATAGTTGTCTTGTATTTTCCCTCTCACCCCGCTTAACAATAGAGGTTGGGGAATAAGAAAACTTACAAAAAAAATCCCTAAGATTGGTAACATATGGAGAGCTCCTTGGGTGGTGGCGATGGTAGTGGTGAAATTTCAAATTTTGAAAAGGTGGGATTTCTTGATGATGTTGCAGGAATTAATGGAAGACAATTTGATGATGGGAAGGTGATGTCAGTTGGGTCCTTTACTATAGGTAAGCG
>VDFB02369361.1:0-61693 GCA_007258455.2 Sequoia sempervirens
GCTTGATGAGTCACAGCTAGCTTTTCTTGTCACCGCTGTTTACTGCAATGTAAACAGTGAGGATTCTTTCAAATGTTGTTTCATCATCAAACTGGAATGGGTTTTTAACTTCTGGGATATTCAATGTTGGAGGCATTTTATGTGGAAGAAATGTGGGCATGTTTATCTGGGCTATAAGTTCTGGCAAATTATCTCCGGAGCATTCATCTCAGTCTACTTTAATCATAATTTTAAAATATTTTGATATTAAATGAACTGCTCAACCATAGTTCTACAGTCTGCTAATAATAACTAATATAATCCCTCCCAAGTAAAGATTTCTACTTGACAGCTTGCAAAGTGGTAGATTTCCCAGAATATGCCATTTAGCTTTGCATATCTGAAGGATATTCTAGCTGCAAATGGTCCAAGTTGACATTACACCTGTTATTAACTCATTGCAATTGTGAAGTATTAGATTCAGAATTCAGAGGATAATTGGACTGAGATGTGGTGAACATTTGTTTCTTGGGAGCCAGAGAAGTGAATGCATTGGCGTTGGTGACTTTTCTTTTATAATCACCTGAATATTACCTTGCGTTTGTTTCCATTTACAGCCAATGGAGATATATGTTGATGACGAGGCAAAATTGACATTGCATGGATTAGTGCAGGTTTTATTTGATATAATGCATAATTTGACAATTTTCTAATTCTTTAATTTTAAAATTCCTGTTAAATCAATATTGATTTTGTCAATTCATTGCTTGTCTGGCAGCACTACATCAAGCTTAGCGAGTCTGAAAAGAATCGGAAACTGAACGATCTGATGGATGCGTTGGATTTCAATCAGGTTGTTATTTTTGTCAGGAGTGTAAGCAGAGCAGCTGAGCTCAACAAGTTGCTTGTGGAGTGCAATTTTCCTTCTATCTGCATTCATTCTGGAATGTCGCAAGAGGAAAGGTAATTATTTTATCCTTCATAGATTTGGTAACTTATGGTTACATAATTTTTATAGAGAAGTACTGAGCATTTTGGTTCTTAATGAGAATGTTCCAAGGCATATAATTGTCTCTTAATTTCTCTGATTGTATGTATGACGCTGTAAATGATTATAGCTTTTTACATGTTGATTGTTGAAATTCTCATCATGGTTATATCTGTGACTAGTTTATGTGAACTGTTTTAGTTGAGCATTCAGTTGCCCACTTGATTGATTCCATTGGACAGACAATAGGCTTTTAAGTGTGGGGCTGCAGAAGGTAGGGGTAAAAATAATCTTATGCAATCTCAATGTATTGTTTACTTTGTTCAAATGAACCATGTTATCACTTCATGATTGACAGGTCAATTATTTCATGGTCAACAAAGTTGTGTGCTGTTGGGGTAGTTGAAGAGCAGTGAAGATGGGCATAATTTTCTAAGAAAGGGGATGGCACGTTATGTCATATTTACTAAAAGATTGTTCCTCATGTCTAGTTTTGAAAAGGCGAGGGCCTCTGTTTTGTGGGGACATGTTCCCTGTATTCCTAGTGTATTTATGGCTTGGCTGCCAGGAAATGCTACCATTTTGACCAATGGCGTCTGGTTGTATCCAGAATAAAAGGGAATGTCCTAATAGGTTTTCCCCATATCTTAAGCTTTTAAAACCATCGACAACTTAAGAACAGTTTCCTTGTATTTCACCAAAATAGAAAGGATGATTTATAACTAAATCCTCTTGTAATATTTTCCCTAAAACCAACCTTAATACAACAAACAACAAAAAAGAAGAAGAGCACAAGATGCAGGAACAAGAACAGTGCTCAAGATTTAGGTTTCAGTAGAAGAATGACATTATTAAGCCCGGAACAGAGTACATGCAGCAGAGGAGCATAGACAAGGATTAAGAGGAATTCTTTAACCTGAATTATTCCGATTTTTATATTTCTGACTTCTCAAATATGGAAAAGAAATTTTCAAGGACAAAGATTCACTAGTCAAAACATAAACATGGGTTTTTATGCAGCTACAATCCACTCGAGGTCTATTGAGTATGAATTGAACTTGACACTAGTAAATGATCAAAATTCTGATGTTTTTTGTAACGTTTTAATATTGTTCTCTAGCTGGTATTGAGAACAATGCATTACTTGTCTCTGTTTAAGGACACGTTTTTTGCTGAAACCTCTTTCGCCCATTCTAATTTGTCCTTGTGTCTTTTCTTAGTACTCATCTTCTATCCGTCTCTTTCAGGTCAACTTTCCATATGGTACACTTTACATCCATAATGGACAATGAGTTTGTTCTTCTTTGATGTTTTGATGTTTGTGTGCAGAATGCTCGTTGAGATACCAAATACAATAAATTCAGAGGAATTCAGAAATTCAATGTCAAATTGCTGCATTTCTCCTCTCTTGCAATGGAAATTTCAGATATATTCAAGTATGAGATATTACACACTTTTTGTAGAGACATTCCTGGTTGCATGTGAATCTTTTATGTAGTACAAATCTGAACACAAACAAAGCCTTAGTTATTTGACCAGTTATGTGTTTGGGGTTTGCATGGAGATGCTATAATCTTAAGACTTAAACCAAACAATCTCTCTACTTGTTTGGCCAGTTTTATGGTTTCTGATCCTCATGGAGATATAATGTTAGTTACCTTGGGATTCTTTGTTAAGGCAGTTTGAAGTGGGATTCTTCTTCTGACTGCACATAATGGTCATATATTTTTTTTCTGTTGGGGGCCTTTGACACAGTTGCAAAGGAGAATTTAGGAAAAGCTGAGGGCAGGAAGTCTGCTATGGAGTTTAATCTGAAAGCAAGACTAAACTGTAGGAATTTCTAATTTAGTAGAACAGCATTGTCATGATGGTGCTTGGGGCATTCACAAAAACCAAATGGCTTTACTAGTGAAGATCTCTATTTCATTCATCATCTTCCATGATTCTAATTCAATGAGAGGGATTCCAAATTCAGGAATTGTGATCTTTGCAAGACATCCATAAGATCATCTATGAAAGTTATTGAGAATCAGTTCTTAATAGTGATTATATTAGTTGCTTTTGCATTAGAATGCATATGCCTTTTTTCATCTTTCTTAGGTGCTAACACTGCTGGTGTGGCACATAGGCTAAGGCCTAACACGTACTTTGATATGGCTCCTTTTCCCCCTTTTTTCTTCACTACTGTCCTTATCTCTGTCTTCCATGAAAGAAGTTTGATAGGAAGCCTTCTGGAGTAGGATGGCACTTTGTATCCAATCAATTTGATGAGATGCCTTTCTTTGGGAAGACTTATCAACTGGAAACTCTCCAGGCCAAAGATACTTGTATACCAAACTCTAAAATTCTTCTTTTAGATGCTGTCTCAAAAGCTGCTTTCTCTTCATCTATTTTTTTCATAGTTCCATGGAGTTTCTTGATGGGGGAAGTGGGGATGGGTTTCAGGGACGGGGGGACCAAGAGCCTAAGTTTGGGAATGGCGGGGGGACAGTGGTGGGGTGGTGATAGGGCGCTGAAATACATATAGTACTTGAAAACATAGTTATAAAAAGATGTATAAGAATTATACATCTTGGAGACAACTAGGAGTTCCCTAGATGTCTTGAGGACACCCCGACATCCTCGAAGTCCTAGTAGCATCTTGGAGATGGTGATGCTGGTGGTGGGGTGGTGGGCTGTTGGGGGGACATCCTCCCAAGTCCCCACGTCTCCGAGACAGGAACGTCTACGAAATGTGGGATTTTTTTTTGGGGGAGGAGGGGGGGACGCGTGCCCGTGGAACACTAATTTTTTTTGAAAAAAGAAGGTAGCACTCTGTTGTTTGTCTGCTCAGCTTTGTGAAGATGCTTATATACCAAACTCTGAAATTCTTCTGTCAGATGCTGTCTTAAAAGCTGCTTTCCTCTTCATCTATCTATTTTTGAAAATAGGAAGGTAGCACCCTATTGATTCTCTGATCAGCTTCACAAATGCATTTAATGAAAGCATTAACTATTCATAAATCATGCATCTTGATCATATTTGTTTTTTCTTCCTATACGTATGTGATAAGCCAACATGGGAAACAAATTACTCCACACCTCATCTAAACAGGATCCCAAATTGAATCTTAATAGACACTAATGGGATACATACACCTCATGTCCATCTTGCACCCAACCCAACTTCTATGGATTAGGGTGTGGTTGTTTGATCAAATTTAGGTGTAGTATTGCAACATGCCTATTCAAAATCAAGGTTTCTACCTTGTTTTTATGTGCAAAATGTTATTTGGGAGCATGCGTCTCTTTTGGAGTAGTATTCTTGCTTTCAATTCATAGGTTACTGGTCATGACATCCATTGTACTTGCCCAGGATTTGCGACCAAGATTGCTTCTCTACTGGTTGTAACATTGGAAACCTTCTATCACGTCCACTGTAGTGAAGTTTAGTGCCATTGCTCCTTCTCCTAAAATTGTTTTGGGGACTAGGCTGTCCCTATCCCTTCTAGGCTGATGGTACTATCCAAGGCGGCCATGTTTTGTTTTATAGAAAGGTAAAAACAGTGCTTGTGTATTTTATCAAAATAACTTTTATGCTGAAATGGAGGTGTGGGGTTGCTCTAGAAGAAATTGTGGTTGTATTCTCCAGGTATTACAATCTAATACCCAAAAAATTGGCAGTTGTTAAAACTGAATTCAAATCTACTGAAATGAAAGATGGTATATAAGGCCTCTTGCCTCTGTCTATCGGTGTACTGCAACCCAATGCACCTTTAGTGCTTAGTAAGGTCCACTTGTGGGGCTTTAATTTTAATCTAGAATAGGGTGCATGCAATAGGATTTTTTTGTTTTAATTGCGTGAAGTTGGATTTTGAGAGTTCTTTTTGAATTTTGAGTTTTATTGCCCTCATTTAAGTGCCAATTTCAGTATAGGGGTTCAGAGTGAAGATTCATAATTTTTTTGAAGGGTTGGTTTTGTTTTGGGTTCATCTGTACAAAAACATATAAACATCATAAATACATATTTGTAGTTACCACATAGCATCATATAATAAACAAATCCGCCATAAAAATTAAAAATACTAATTAAATATCAATTAGTCAAAGTTGAATGCCATGATAGATATTCATTGCTTAATACTAAAATAATAATATCACTTATCAGCAATCAGCATCGTATGGGTCTGCAAAAAGATCATTATTATTGACATTAAATGATGTAGGTAGAGAGAAGAACCACAAGTAGTGCACACTAGCACTAAAAGTTTGATTGCTATCTAGCTCCTTCACAAATGCTACATGTTGGGAAGTGGAAGCATACAAGTTAGGGTGCTCTAGTTCTATATCCCACATCTTCTAGCCCTCTTCCTTCTTGTCATTTTGTTTGTGTGAAAGGAGGACAAGTTGAAATCTACATACATTAAGTCCTTCGCCTATTTTGATTGCAATTAGTTGTCCTCCACTTTTGTTCAAATATACATGGACTAGCAACCTATTGAAGCAATGGTAGACGTTATAAAACTTAAAATTATAAATAAAACTTCAAACTTAAAAATGTTATTTTAAATTTTTATTTTTGATAAAAAATAACAAACTTGCGATAGAATTTTGATTGCAAGAGTTTGTAGGTGTTGGAATGCTTGTAGATGGAAGTAATACCAACTATGAGTATATTTGTTAGCTTTTCGCAAAGAGCAAAACTACTTTGACCATTGAAGTGTACAAAATCCATAAACTCACTCATGACTACATTTTCTAGGTTAGGATTAGGGAAGAATCTATGGAACATTGTCTTCTACCCTTCATTTGTTTCCAAACCTTTGTATGTTGCAACCCTTGTTGGCATATAAAAAATCTCAACATAATAATGTTTTGGACTCAATGGAATGGCAAGATGTTGTTTAGTGGTTATTGTGTTATATCTCTCAACAACAATTTTCCGCATTTGTTTGAAGAAAGCTTCTTTCAGATCTCACTCTTTCTTATTTATGGTAGCTTTCCATCTTCTCAATCATTGAGTTAGGGCCATTATATTTTGCTCCCAAACAAGACTTATCCATGTTAGTATAATAGATCATACTCAAAATGGGATTGGTGAAACCATAGTTGAAAAACTCCCCAATTGCAAAAACTCGGCAAGCTGGAAAATACGGTACGGAAAAAACTCGGCAAAAACTCAAAAAAACTCGACAACTTAAAAAATTGCTTAAACTTCATTAACAACGCATTTTTTTTGCAAAATTCAATGATAATATGCATCCAATGAGTCAATAAAATGAGTACATGGAAGAAACAAGCTGAGTCTAGTTATATTTGATTGATTTGAAAGAAAATTAGATACAAAATCGCATCCTCATGTGGAATGCTCAATACGCTGATACTGATAGTCTGAAACAAAATGAAAATAGCAAATTGTTTTTATAAAATTGAAGGAAAATAGTGGAGAGTACCTAGAAAATCAAATGAATTTAGTGGGAGTTTGAGGGCAATGCCCCCAATGGGGTCGAGGGGCAGACACCCCTTGTGGGGGTCTGGGGGCAGCGCCCCTAGTGGGGTTAAGGGGCAACGCCCCTTGCGGGGGTCTGGGGCAGTGCCCCTAGCGGGGTTGAGGGGCAGTGCCCTGGGCGCGCTCCCTGTTGTGATACAGGGTGGGGACGAAGGGCGGAGCCCCCGCCACCAAGCCCAAATTAAGACCTCCAAAACCACACAAACCTTCATGGTGTACATCATTTTGCATTAACAATAAAACCCAAATTAAGACCATCAAAGCCACACAAACCTTCATGGAACACATCATTTTAGTGTTTTTTCTGAAGCAGAGCACGCAAATGAATGAAAAAAATAACTCAAAATGCCTTTTTAGCTGGCTGCCTAGGCGTTTTCTAGATTGCGCAGGTTTTTTACAGAAACTAGCCGTACTTTTTGGAAAAACTTGCCAAACTTGCCAAAAGTATGACAAGTTTTTCCAAAAAGTACGGTGAGTTTTTCTGGCGTACAATTGCACCAAAAACTCAGGAGTGAAAAAAACTCATGAGTTTTTCTTCACTCGACGAGTTTTTGGCGAGTGTTGCAACTATGGGTGAAACTAATAAGAATTCCACATGATCCCACCAAATATCCTGCAGGATCACTCGCTTAATATTTGTTGCCCTCTTAGTGTTGGATTGCTTCCATATGGATGAAACTTGGTAAAGGCCATGCTAGAAAGTGCCTCTTGAACCTTCACAAGCTGTCTCAAAACAATTATCTTGGAGGCAAGGCAAACTGGATCCTAACAACATGTTATAAATTTCAAAACAAAGAAAAAACCATACTGAAATTTTATAAAATAAATTATTCAAGTGACACATAATTTTTGTATTGTTTCATTTGCTTTTCATAGCTCCAATTTCGAGAATATTTTGAATATGCTTTGCGACATGTAGAGGTTGGTGATGAAAATTTGGATCTCTTCAGCCTTCACATACATCTAATTGATCCAATGAATTTTGGTGCCAATCTTTTGTAGCATAAGTTTGAGGGAGTAGTTTCTTTGACAAGTTCCCTAATGGACAACATACCTTCAACTTTCCCTTCATCCTTAAGGGGTAATAAAATCGCTTTAGAACCATCCTTCCAAAAAGTATATGTATTCTTTTCTCCATCATGCATTACCTTCCTGTCAGATTGCCATGGCCTTCCCAACAATGTATGGCATGCATCCATTGGGATGACATCACACCATACTTTATCCTTATGTCTTTCCTATCGAAAACTTAATTAAGCATCTCTTATCAACAATGACTTCATTTCCCTTTTTAAACCATGCAATACGATGAGGTTGTGGATGTTTTTCACATTGCAGTTTTATCTTATCTACCATTTCACTATAAACCATGTTTTCATAATTGCCACCATCAATAATAATGTGACATACCTTTCCTCTTGAGGTGCATCTTGTTCAAAAGATGTTGGTTCGAAGCCATGAATCATCACGACCGTTGGCCTACACTTGCTCTTTCATTGGGATCACCATTGTTCTTCTCATCAAGAGACTTTCTACCACATCTGGTGGAACTTCTAGATCTACCTCTTCTTCCTCAACCTCAGCTTCAATCAGGTTCAATCTGGACAGTTTTCCTTTTCCTTTCTTGCATGTGATAGTTACGGTGGTGTTAGAGGATGGGAAAACCCACAAAAACCTTTTGTTTGCTATAGGTGTGGTGAAGAGGGTCATAGGGCTTTTTTCAGAGGGTGAGAATTTTTTGCATTGTCTGTTATGACTTGGACAATATTTGAAGGCCCCACTTCCTGAATGGCCCTCATGATGATGTTATCAAGAAATTAGCCATTCTCCACTTGCCTCTCACAATCCATGACTCCCATAAACATTGTCACATTAAGGACAATGTTTTGAAGTGCTGCATTAATATTGTCCTTTCTTGTAACTGGATTTGAAGCTACAACATTAGGTTCTTAATGTGTCTAGATCAGAACCAGCTGGAAAGTTTTCTCTGCTCTATAATAGGCATCTTCATGTTTCAATTTTCAAATGTAGATGAATTTTTGTATTCCAGGAAGACAAGGAACAAAAGAATTTAGTAGTTGTATCAAGCACTTTCCAATTGCAATGCCAAATGACAAACCACAATTTTCATTCAGTAGTAATAAATTTCCTAGGGAAAAAATGTCATGCAGGTGTGAAGAGGAAATTTACCTGCTTATGCATTCACTTTGTAGCTTGTACCATGCTTGAGCTGCATGGTTAAGATAAGAGCACCTGGAAACATAAGAATTAGGGCATCTGAAAATTTGATCTGAACAGGTTAGCATTTGGAAAGTATGCTCTGAATAGAAATTCAACTGGCATCTTTCGCTTTGAGAAACATGGCTTGTTTTGCATGCACATGCTCTAAGAATCTGAAAAGTTGAAAGCATTTTTTACTATTGACAACTTATGCCAAGTTTCTGCTCTTGCTTTATATTTGAAGGGTGTTTGGGAAATTGCCCTTAATCACTGTTCTTATTTTACCCTTAAAGAACATCTGAAATAGTCTTCATCAGGCTCAGAGATAAGAAGAGACTATGTTCACAATTGGTTGATTAATTGAAGCTTGGGAATGGCATGACCGTATTTGCAATTCATTTGTTGTTTGATTAAAGAACATTTTAGTCTTACATCTTTCAAGAAGCCAGCCAACAATATAAGCTCAAGTATGTTGTTGCCTGAATGTTCTTTTTCAATGATCTGAAATTCTTGTATGCAATGAAGTTCCTTGAATGACAGATTTAGCTGCCAGTTCTGCATGAATAATTTAGTCAGTGATCTCTCATTCTCATGTGCAGTATTGTTTATCGATTGACACAGAAGTGATGGATATGCATTGTGAAGCATTCCAGAATATAATGTATAAACCATAGTTGAAAAACTCGCCAAGCCCAAAAAATTCGACTTGGCAAAAACTCGATATCTTAAAAAATTGCTTAAATTTCATTAAGAATGCATTTTTTTTGCAAAATTCAATGATAAGATGCATCCAATGAGTCAATAAATGAGTAAATAAAAGAAACAAGCCGAGTCTAGTTGTATTTGATTGATTTGAAAGCAAATTGGATACAAAAATGGCATCCTCATGTGGAATGCTCTGATACTGAGTCTGAAACAAAATGAAAATAGCAAATTGTTTTTGTAAAATTGAAAGTAAATACTACATTAATATATTTCAGTTTTTACAAATTTACATCTTCCTCTTTCCATGTCTAGTTTTCACTAGGGGAGAGGGTCTAGTTGTAGGATGCTGCTGTGGCTCCTCAACCTCCATCCTGGATATAGATGGCAATGACTCTTCAGGATCATCCTCTATGTCATCCAATGACAATGCAAATTCACCCCCCTCCTCCATTGCTTGTCTCTCTAAATCATAGATATCTTTGGAAAACAATGGAGGCTGCTCATCCTGCCTTGACCAATCACTGTAAGGATCTATCTCATCCAAATCAATTGGATCACCTAATATTTCCTCTACCTTTCTTGTGCGTAGCTGAAGATTATATTGCACATAGACAAGGTCATTGAGGCGTTTTTGAGCTAGTTTGTTCCTCTTCTTCGTGTGGATGGCTTCAAACAAGCTCCAATTGTGCTCACAGTTGGACACACTACAAGGTTGGCATAAGACACGAAGAGCAAATCTTTGGAGATTTGGGGTATCTCCACCCCAATTTGTCTACCAAACCTCTACAAAAAAAATATTGAAGAGTTAAAAACTTAGAAAGAAAAGTCAAAAGTTCAAAACATATTTTATCAAATTATCAAATTATCAACAATTGTAACTTATAAATTTGAAATTTTATACTTGGTTATTGATTATGTATTGCTCGCTTAGCCAGGTCTGAAGAAAAGAGCCTACCCCTTCTTTCCTTGTAATTTTGCAATTCATCAAGAATGAGGTTTACGACCTCAGCCTGGGGTGTCATCTTTTGAATGCAAGTAGGGAGGCCCTCCATAACCTTTCCAGTAGGATTTGAGTAGGTGCTTGAATGGAAGAAACGAGGGTTCAAGAAGTACCTTGCTGCATGGATGGGTTGGTGGAGTTGATGGTTCCACCTCCTATCGATAATCTTTCATATGGGATCAAATTTGAGGTTGTCCCCCGTATAATAATTTCTTATAGCCTCCTTGGCTCTATCCATGGCCTCATAAAGTTACCCCATTGCGGTTTTATCCCCATCTACTAAGTGGAGAACTCTAACCAAGAGCTCCAATACCTACAATATAAAAATGTAAAAAAATTAAGTTACAAATTTACTATGAAAGACATTAAAAAAATATATATTCAATTTGACTTTAAATTCGAAGATTTGAAGTTACCTTCACAATCTCTGAAGCGCTTTGTGTAAATAGGTTGTCGAAGACTATGTGCAACCCTCTCTTCTTCTGGCTTCTTCGAATAAGTTGAGTCTAACCATGCTTGACTCACAAACATTTGTTTCAAAGTCGTCAATGAATCAAGAATGCTTTGCAACGTTAAGAAAATCGTTGCAAACCTCGGCACACTGGATTTCACCAACTCTTTCCCTTGGGTGTGATCCCTCATCAAGTGAAGAACCCAAGGGTGATTGTAGATAAATTTAGTGATTCTCCTTGCATCCTCTAAATCGATGTGACCCAATCAAGTTTGCCTATGTCCTCCAAAAGAAGGTCAAGGACATGCGCTGCACAAGGTGTCCAAAAAAATGAGCCATGTCTATCTTGGAGGATTCTAGCAACTGCCACATATGTTGCTGCATTTTTAGTACTTATTTGCACAACATTTTCAATTCCAACCTCCATGCAAACTTGCTCCAACATTTGAGCCAATTTTTTTGCATTTTTCACTATGTTGGTGGCATCCACTGATTTCAAAAACCACTTTATTTTTGCAAGCTACCAAAAAACTAATGATGGTGTGGTTTTTGCCATCTGTCCACCCATCGAAAAGAATAGTGCACTCGTGTGTTTTCCATTCTTCTCTTTGTTCTTCTACTATTGTCCTTGTCCTTTCAGTCGCATTATTAAGCAACCTACAAGTACAAAGTGAAATTAAATACACAATTTTAATTTGTAAACAAAAAATAGCTTATATTCATCATAAATTGCTATAAATTAAAAAACATAAAGTTATCAAAAAAATTAAATTAACTACTTATTAACCTCCCACTCCACTCAAGTTTGTGTGAGAAGGCGCTTTTATCCTTTTCCTGCAATTGTCAATTTAGTAACCAAATTGTGCCAATAAGAATTTACGACATTGAAAGGGATGTTGTTGAAATACCAAAAATCTGCACAAACAATGTTTGCCTGCTCATGCACCTCCCTATTCCACCCAATTGCCTCTAAGGAAAGTTGTGCTCTAGGTGTGTTTCTAAGCACAAATAATCATGTACCGTGTGTGTAGGTGCTGATCTTGGTGCTCTACTAGAAGTAGATGAAGGGCTTGAGGTGTTGGTGGGTTGCCTTCAAATACGTGGACCACAAAGAGAGCCCACTATGCCCTGAAGTGCATCATCATCCGACTCAAGGTTGACTGGAGCACCTTGAGAAGAAGCTATGGATGCTTGCATGGTTGCCTTTGCCCTCTCCCTTTGTAATTTTTTTTCTTCTACGGTTGCAAGTATGGCATTCATTAGTCTTTTATTTCTTCAGTGGTGTTAGGACAAGGCCTATCATCATGATGAGTGATGCCTGCAAGATAGTATTTGAGGCGGTTTATGCCTCCATGTAATACTTTCTCGCATTTAATGTAATAAACTAAGCTAGGTTCAGGTCCTTGATAGACATATTTCCAAGCAAGATCTATAGCTCTTGGAGGACGAGTGCCCACAAATGATGGTGGTACCACGGATGGGGTAGAGCCCGAGGTTGAACCGGATGCAAAAGCTTTATTTGCCATTATCAATTAACCTAAACATAAAGTGAATCGCACAATTTGTTAGTTTTTTAATAGAAAATTAGAAAACAACCTAAATTAGATTAAATCAAAATAGAGTACTTTAAATTAGTAAAAATCTAAAACTAATCTATAAGATTCTAAATAGTTTCTTTAAAAAAAATTGGATTAAAACAAAATAACTAGGGTTTGAAAAATGTGAAAATCAGAAAATTACTTTAAATTAGTAAAATTTAAACTAATCTAAGATTCTAAACATTTGCTTCAACAAAAAAGGATTCAAACTAAAAAAAGTAGGGTTTAAAAAAATGTGAAAAAAAAGAAAAAATAAAAAAATATGTAAAAAAATCTTGTTTTGATCAATATAAATCTATTTAAATTCTTTCTATAGTACAAGTATGATTTTTTTTGAGACTAAGATGCAACTAAAATGAATAAAAAGTTAAAAAAAAAAGAAAGAAAATGAAAAATCAGAAAACCTACCTGGAAATCCAGTTTGCCTTAGATTCGATGAAACTCCACTTCAAATCTTGTCTCTTTGATGCAAAATCGCTGAAAATAGTTGCAAAATCGTTGGGAGAGTGTTTTTGCTGAAGCAGAGCAAGTGTGAGTGAAAAAATAAAATAGAATGACCATTTTTCCGGTCGTGGGAGACAAATGATTGAGCGACCGAGTTTTTTGTACGGACTCACTGAGTTTTTCCTGCTCACTCCGTGAGTTAGGGGTGGCGTGTAAATGCCAAAAAACTTGGTATTGCAAAAAACTTGCGAGTTTTTAACAACTCGTTTATTTTTTTGCGTGTTTTTCATCCATGGTATAAACTATAATTACTTGCCAATGATACTGATAGGGTAAAAACAAATAAAATAATAGAATTTGTATTGATGTCTACATTGTATTCACACAGTTTAGTTATTTTGTTGCTAGAGTTCAATATGGTGTTAGTAGGGGCAAATCCCAGTAGGGCCAGACCATGTGATTGATGTGGTCAAGGACATGCCTGTGAGAAATGATAATTAATTTAGTTATAATTTATCTTGATTGTCAATTTAAGGAATACATGATAGAAAATATTCCTAGAACAGGAAAAAAAGTAATCTAACATTCAAGAAAGTTGTCTGACATTTAATTGGGCAAATTGTCTTGTTGCATGAATGATGTTACTTGTCTTGGGCTGTGTCTTTGATATCTGCTATTAATGACCAGTATTATGAATTGGTCATGACAACTTGCATCTAATTTCTAATGGTTGTTGGAATTGCAGTAGTCCAATGCCTTAGTTTGACACTTTTGATTTATTTTGGCATCTTACAATTCATACTGATTGCATGTGATTTGTATTATGAACGAATCTCTTGTTGAACAATCCCATCACTGGTTTGTTTAATCATTGCACTAGTTTGTTCAATTATTGGTTTATTTTATCTCTCTAGCTCTGTACTAATACATAGTTGGAAATGAACAATATTTTGCCTTGTAGATGGTTTTTTAAGTTCAATCATATCTGTTCAATAGTTATCTCTCTAGCTCTGTACTAATAATGGTTGGAAATGGTAAAAAAGATGGCTTGTGGCCGAAATTTCGAATTTTGGCGCAAGGTTGGTGTAGAAAGCTCAAATGATGGCCGCTCGAAATAGGGTTGTCAGGCACAATGGGGAGATCGTGGGAAGACCTTCAATTGGGGTTCCAGGGAAGGGTTGGTAGGATTGGTGCAACAAAGATTCCCCCTTTTGCTATAGGAGCCAATGCAATCCCCTTGGGAAGGAGGTTTGGCTCCTCCCAATCTTGGCAAAGCAGCGGTTCTGCATTGAGCTTTGGGCAGCCTAGGGTTTTTGATAAATTTGGTCATGGGAGGACGGGTTATCAGCAAAATGGACCTGCAAGGGCTAGCAAAAAGGACTGAGGTTTTGGGAGATTTTTGAAGAGCAAGGTGATTGTTATCTTGACAAATCTCTTGGACTCATCATTGTCACGCCTGAAGGAGAGGGCTTTCTTTGCAAAATGGGTAGGTTGGGGGCTTCCAAGATGTTGGATATGCAAATGGTGGACAGATCTTTGGGGAACAAAGGTAATGGTCAAAGCACTTTCGAGTGGTTTTTTCTTGGTTGAATGCAACTCATTGGACTTAAGAAAAAAAAATAATGGAAGGAGGACCTCTAATGATGGATGGGATGGGCTTTTATATTAAGGATTGACAACCAAACTTTGATCCGTTCACCCATAAGTTGGGTAAGACATCAATGTGGATCAAACTTTTTAATCTTCCCTCTGAATGTTGGAATGAAGAATGACTTAGATTGATAGGAGAAGTATTGGGAACCTTCATTAGGGTTGATGAAAATTTTGCAAAAGGGGAGCTCGGCTTTTCACTAGACTCTGCATAGAGATTGATTTGGAATTGTGGCTGTTGGGAGGATTTGGAGATTATTATAGAGAAACGATGTTGGAAGCAAAAAGTTGAGGTGGAAACCTTTTCAGTAGCGATCAAAGGTAACAAAAATAGCGAGCACATATCTTTGCATAGAGCCATAGCCCAACCACTTGATTCAAGGCAGGTGAAAGACATTGGCAAGGGCACACACTATGAAATACCTCCCACTTCCTTTTGGCTCCCATGCTTGGAGGGGACAATTTAGAAGACTTCGTGGAGGTTGTTAGGGATCCTTCATAGCCAGTCCTAGATGGGGGCAGGGAAGTAGAAGTCATGAAGGAAGATATTCTCCCAATTAATGCAATGGAAGAAGGGATCTATAGCCATTCCATTGACAATGAAGCTTCTGTTTTTGAAATTGTTGACAAACTGTTTGGTATTAGTTAGCAATAAGCATCGATCCATTCACAAGGAAATTTCGTTAGATCAGGAATGTCCTCTCCAATGGAGCAAGTCATTGGGCTTTTTCTTGAGATCATGGAAGACAATGAGATTAGAGAGAGGGAGGAGGATCCATTGTTAGGAAGGGTTGAAGGATAGGATGAATTGAAGGAACCCTCAAAGGGTTTGGAAAAGTTGGGAGTTAGCCAGAAAGAATCCAAAAAATCTTCTCCAGATTTCGGGGAGGGCAAGAGAGGAAGGGAAGGAAGACGAATCAGGAAAAGCATTGCTTGGATGGGGATGCAGAGAGGCGAGTGAAGAATACTAGGATGCTAAGATTAGGGAAGGAAGTCCCCCCTTCCCAAGGAGCCATGAGGTTCTATCATGGAATGTTAGGGGGGCTTAAATGCTCTAACACACAACGCTTGGTCAAGCGTCGCTTGGAACTCTCAAAAGCTGACATATTTATGATCCAGGAGACCAAGCTGACCAACACTGAAGTAGATCTTTTCAAAAGAAGATTAAAGTTTTGGCAAGTGGAATCGCTGCAATCAGAGGGTGCCTCAGGAGCTTTGGCTACCTTTTGGAGACCCCAATAAGTTATCCTGGAAAGAGTTGCCGAAGGCAATCATTGGTTGAGTTGCAAGGTAAGGAGTTTGTCCTCAAGTTTGCAATTCATTTTAGCTAACATCCACAGTCCTACTGTTTGCATCAAAAAGAGGGAACTACGGGAAAAATTAGGTTTGGTCATTGTTGCTTATCCAAATGTTTTTCATATTATAGGTGGTGACTTTAATGCGATCTTGCATAGGTTTGATAAGAGGGGTGGGGCTCAAAGGAGAAGTCAATCCCAAACAAACTTCGTTGAATGGGTAGAAAGAAATCATCTATTGGAAATTCACATGTCCGATGGCACCCATACTTGGACAAACAAAAGGCTTGGTTTCAGTAATATAGTTGAGAAACTTGATAGGTTCCTTTGCTATGGAGATTTAGGGTCTTTCCCCTTTGGTTTTGAGTGCACTATTTTACCATGCTCAAGATCGGATCATTATCCAATCCAACTGGATATCATGGGGGACAAGAGGCCGATTAGGTGCCCATTCAAGTTTGAGAACATGTCGATGAAGGATCCAAATTTTTTTTAATTTGATTGAAAGTTGGTGGGGGGAGGAACACCCTATTGTCTCCAAAATGTTTTGTCTCATTACCAAATTTAGGTTGGTGAAGTAGAAACTCAAACAATGGAATAAAACACATTTCAAAGATATTTTTGAGACCAAGAAAATTCTAGAAGATTTGAACTCTCTCAATGAGGAGGTTATATTGAAGGAAATGGTTCAGGGGAGGTTCTTTTAGGAGAAAAACCTCTTGAAAGAATATGAAGAGGTTTTAGCAAAGGAAGAGGTTTTTTGGATGTGAAAATCTAGGGAAACTTGGATTAACGAAGGGTATAAAACCTCTAAATATTTTCATAATGTGACTAAGTATTGTAGGGACATCAAGAAAATCTCTAGAATCAAATTGGCAGATAGGCTTATTTTGGAAGAACTTAATCAAAACAACTATAGTTGATTTCTTTTGTGGCTTGCTCAATAATAGGGAGGGCTCTGATTTGTTAGCATAATAGAAGCTCCTTAATAATATCCCAAGGTTGATCACTGAGGAACAAAATAGGAGGCTTAATGCCACCTTTTCTTTAGAGGAGATTTAGATCGTTGGGGGTCAGCTTCATCATGAGAAAGCACCTAGGTCGAATGGGTTCCCAGTTGGCTTCTTTCAAAGGTGCAGGGATATTGTGGGGTAGGAGGTGGTTGAGGCAATTGAAGCTTCAAGGAGGTCGAGGAAAATGCTCAAAGGGATCAATAATACCTTCTTAGCACTTGTCCCAAAAAGAAGATACCATAGCATTGGATGATTTTCAACCGATATCTTTATGCAACACCTTCTACAAGATCATGGCTAAGGGAATGGCGAATAGACTCAACAGTTTTGCTTGACATCCTCTTAGATGAACAAATTGGTTTTGCCCTAGGGAGATCCATCTTGGATGAAGTGATTATTGCCCAAGAAGTGCTTCATTTTGTTCAAGAGATTAGGAGACAAAGCATGATGATTAAGTTGGACATCAAAAAGGCATATGATCGGGTGGACTGGAGGTTTCTTCTAAAGGTGATGGAAGCCTTTGGATTTAATAGGAAGTAGTTGGACTAGTTCTTCTCATATATAGCCACTCCAACGTATTCAATTCTCATCAACAGATCTCCAAAGGGGTTTTTTCAAGTCTCCAGAGGTCTACGTGAAGGGGATCCACTCTCCTCTTTCCTTTTCATCATAATGGCATAGGCATTGTGCAAGACCATTGGGCAAGCCTCATCCTATGGTCATCTTGAGGGCATCAAAGTGACAAGAAATATACTGGCTATTTCCCATCAACAATTTGTAGATGACACGACAGTCTTTGGAGCTTCCAAGAGGAGTGAGGCATTTCGTCTAAAGGACAATCTAAACCACTATTCCAAAGCTTTGGGGTAGGAGGTAAGTAAAGAAAAATCAAAGATTTTGTTTTTTCACCCTTGTTAGGAAAGAGCACAAGGTTATGAATATTTTGAAATTTAGGATTGGACATCTTTGTTGCACCTATCATGGTCTTCCTCTTGCAAAGGGTCTTAGAGTTAGTAGGTTATGGGATCCATTAGGGGAGAAAATGTCTAATAGATTGGCCTCTTGGAAGGGTCAGTGGTTGTCTTGGATTGGGAGGATTATTATGTTGAATGCCATCATTTCATCTCTCCCCATGTATTTGTTGTCGTGCCTCCCTTTTTCAATAGGAACCAATAAAGAATGAACCAAAAGATGAGAAGGTTCTTTTGGCAAGGCTCTTTAAACAAAGACAAAATTGCTTTGATCGCTTGGGACAAAGTATGCAAAGCAAAAAAGGATGGGGGTGTTGGTTTGACGAACCAAATCTCTGAAAACAAAGCCTTAGGTGCGAAGTTAGCTTAGAGGATGTTCAAAGAACCCCATCTGAAGTTGGCGAAAATCATGCAAGGCAAGTATCTTGAGAGTGTTGACTCTTCAAATATTTTTACTATCAGCAATCCCCCTCGTGGTTTGAGAGTTTGGAACTTTATTGGAATAAGCTATGCTTGCTTAAAGTTGGCACCTTTACTTGTGTTGCTTTACAAAGAAATATACTAATTGCAAAAATATTCACAAAGTTGGGTTTTCATGGCTCGTTAAGATGTGTTTTGTGCAAGTGTAGTGAGGAAACAATTGACCATCTTCTTCTAGGTTGTCCCTTTGCCTAGGAATGTTGGAGATGGCTTTGAGCTGAGCTAGGTTGGGTTAGCACCCTTCTCCTAGCCTTCACTAAACAGAGCAACTTTATTTTCTTGCTTATGGATCATAAGTCTAAGTCTATCCATCCTTCTATGGGAATTGTGGAAAGAAAGGTATAGGAGGATCTTTTAGGGTAAGGAAATGGGATTGGCTTCTTTCTTGAATAAAGTTGAGGCAACAAGCTTGAGTGGCATGGTTTGTGCAACCCCCCCCGTCCCCAAGGGGTTGGGGGCAAAGAGGCTCAAAGATTGGGAGCTAAAGTTGAATGGGAGGCTCCGTAGAATGGTTGGTATAAATTGAACTTTGATGGAGTTTCGAGAGGTAATCCAAGCCCTTCAAGTGTTGGGTGCATTGTGAGAATTTGGGATGGCTCTTCAGTGTGTTGATCCTCGCATCCTTTGCCTAAGGGGACAAACAATGACGTTGAACTTCTAACTCTAATTCATGATCTGAGAATTCGCAAGGAGTTGAAGGTTGAAAAGGTGGAGACAGAGGGAGATTCGGCTTTAGTGATCTATGTGATAAAACAAGGTGTCACTCCAAGTTGGCTCTGCTTGAGGTGGTTGTGGAGTTGTTGCAAAGTTTTAAACTTTTTTCTGCTAACCACGTTTACAGGGAAGCTAATAGGGAGGTAGACAATCTAGCTAATGGAATCACTGATGATGAGGAGGGTTGTACCTTTGGGTCTTATTTTGCTATTTGAAGCTTCCCTTTCAATTCATCCGTGATTATTCCATGTTGGTGGCCTTTGGTATTTTTGATATGGTTTTGAAACCACACAGAATCTCGCTCGCTCCTTAGCAAACCATGATTAATTGGTGCCTTTAAGGCAAAGGATGCTTTGGGATTGTCAAGTCAGAATCTAGCTCCTTTGAGTTCAACCTTGGTTAGAATAGGGTCCTTATGCCTTCAGAATGGAGGAAGGATTTTATTTAAATTTGTTTCTCCATTAATGGGAAAGGAGATGGGGTTTCATGTGTCTTAATTGCTCATGAGGATTCATTTTGAGCTTACTGTGTGGAGACATTCAGAAGTTGTACAACAATAGGGTGACATAAATGTTTTGTCCATTGAAGATTTCAATCCCCACGTTAGTAAAGGCGGCTCATGGGAGTTTCTTTAGGATGGCCTTTAAATTTGGACACTTGAGGAAAATAAAAGGTAGAATGTTGCATAGCTAGTGGAGATGGAAACACCCATTCGACTAGTGAGTTGATGTTGGCAAATGGCATTCGTGTGTGTCATCCCCGACTTGAGGCGTAAGGCTATCTTAATTGGCCCTAGCAAACTAATGTTGGCGACAATCGGGATGGTGTTGGGGAGAGACTTCTTGGTGTCAATCGATCGATACCGAGTAAATACATATATCTCATCTTGATTCATAGCTTCATTATTAGACTTGGGTGAGTCTAAGGAAATGATTTTGGTTGTGGTGAGGGTTTTAATCAAAACGAACTTTTTAGTCTGAGTGGAGGGCATTGTCTTTTCTTGTGTGGGGGTTGGCATTCCATGGCTACCGAGACTTTCCTCGGTTGCTGGAGCTGGGGTTAGTGGTTAATTGGTACTCATTTCTTCTGGGCTTGAATGAGGTTGAATGCGCTAGACATAGTGTGGCCGACGAGAGGCTGTGTAGTCCTCAAAAAGGTAATTATGTTGACTCTTGACTCCCTTGGTTATTTAGGTTGGATTGAAGCCTTCCTGGATGTGGTTAGACATGGTGCTTTCTATGATTTTGTTGAATGATGGGGTTAGCAGTTGTTTTTTCTTGGCCCTCTTGGTGTCGTCTGACTCCTCTATAGCAATGTTCATGGTGAATCTGTAGATTTCTAAGGGTTTTTTTGGGATGTCAGAAGCTTCAGCTTTGTAGTATTGTTTGCATAGAATTTTGAATGTATGGGAGCCTCTGTGAATTGGCCTAAGTAGGCCCTATAAAAACGTCATGTAATATCCTTTTTTTTTTGAATATTAGTACAATCTCCACAACCTCAGGTTGCATCTTATGTAGCAAAAAAAAGTATAAAATAGTTGTTAGATTTGTGTGAATAACACAAGACACAAAATCAAACGATGAACAAAAACACCTTCCACACAAGAGATCTGCAAAACAAAGATTTGCTATTCCTCAACAAGAAAAAACTTTACAAAATGAAAAGCTTCCATGAATCTCTAGAGAATTCAAGGAGATATGGTCTAATAATACAATAAGGGTTGAGTGCTTTATAGAAGCAACCCTAAATGCTAAAGGGATTAGATCATGATAGATCATGACAAGTGTCAACATCTCATGTAATGAGACAAAATGATCTAATAATAGCTCACTTCAGTTAACATAAAAAAACACTCTTAAGTTTAGCTTAAGTGAATGAGAATAAATTAGATTAATAATCAATTAAAGATTAATTAGTTGAGAAAGAGTTAGTGGAAAGTTGAGAGTTGTGAAAGGATAGTCTTGTGTCCTTTGGAATAAAGAATGATTAGTGAACTTGATGGAAAAAAAAGAGAAAGGAAAAAAGGAAAAGAAATGAAGGAAAAGTTGAAGACAAAGGATGGAACTAGCTGAAGACAAGGAAAATATTCAAGAGGAAGAAAGAAAGATAAATTCAAGACAAGTTGAGAAGCAGAATGAAATGCAACAATTTGTTTCCAATGGACTTGGAAAGTTTTTGTTGGTTGGTTGTATGGTGTAGGAGCACCTTGACACTAAATTTCCTCAAAAGGAAAAAATTGTAAAAGAATATTTTTCAAGTCTAAAGCAATGTAACAAGGTCATGTTGATGCAGGAGCATCCTTGGTTCTTGGAAATCCTGCATCAACCAAAATATTTCATTTTGGTTTTGTTCTTGTTTAGTTCTTGCATGATTACAATAACACCCCCCCTTAAGACGAACTTAGGGACTAGCTAAAAACTCAAAAAAAGAGAATGCAAGATGGATTCTAAAAAAGGTCCCAAAAAAGACAATGTCCCAAAAAAAGAGGAACATAAAGAACATTGCACAAGCATGAAGAAATTGTAGACTGTTGTTGAATGATGACTAATATGGTGCTGAAATGAAGAACCTCCTCTAAAACAGATGATGATTAAGATCAAGAAGACAAGAATTTGTATGAGTGCCCCAACGACACTACTCGAATCAAATGGCAAACAAAGGCAAACATTTGGAAATCGAAGATACAAATGGCACAAGTACCAATAGTCTGAAGATGACTGATCAAATGAAAATGGAAGGTCGCCTCCAATATAGGAATCCAAGACTGGCCATATGGTAAATGCTCCATCTCATCGAAATGCATGGGTAACCAATTGCTGCATTCGCCTAGTACATAGGAATGAGAACTAGGTACATAGATCACTCCAAAATGAAACCAAAGAAGCAAAAGCCATGACAGATATACTAAAATTATGTGAAACCTATAAGTGCATGAAGGAGAACCAAGAACATCTAATCGTGCACAAAAGGGTGTGCAAACCAGGGCACACATGCATGAGGCAAGAATCACTAGGATTTGATGTTGTCGTGGAAGGAACACTCACTTGACAAAGGTGTGATGGCAAAACAAAGGCGCTCACAACCCACCCATGGCACTTTATACCATAGTGTGAGTACAAAGGGCACAACAAGATGTGCAAAATCCCCTAAAAGTATACATCAACATGGCATTTTATATCAGTGTGCCTACAAAAATGAAAGTGCATGCAAAAGATGCTCAAAATGTCCAAATAGGATAGAAAACTAGAAATACATGTAGAGTAGCCTAAAAAAGGTCATCCCAATGCAAACAAAAAGTTTCTAGGAGCTAAAATATGCAAGTAATTCACCAAAATGTGAAAACATCATAAATTGAATAAAATGTACTTGGAGAAAAATCTAGAAAAATTGCATAGATTGTTGTGAAGAGCTCTGACCGTCCAAATGTCGTTGAAATCACGAAAAACAAAGAAACGGGTCAAAATTTGTGAGCTTGGGAATGAAAACAACACATTTGGCTTTGACAAGTGATAAAATGTACCAGCAGCAAAATTTGAGAAAACAACACCATTAGATAGTGCGGGACCAACCTTTCAATGATATCTTGTTTGCCCAATTTCAATAACTGAGCAAAAAGTTATTGTGATTTTTTCAATCTTGCTAAAATTGCAAAAAATAAAAAATAAAAAATTTTAGCCGCCTAGGGGTTGGGCATTGGTTACCCATATGACCCTAGGTTGGCTTTTTGTTTTGCTTTTAAAAAACAAAAAAAATAAAAACAAGCAAAGAAGTTTTCAGATTTGCTCCTATAACCCTAGTTGAGAAAAAACTCAAAAATCGAGAAGAGGTTTGTTGAATCTATGCTTTGATACCATGTTAGAATTGTGAATAAACACGAGATGTAGGATCAAACAATGAACAATAGCACCTTCCATGCAAGAGATTTGCAAAACAAAGTTTTGCTATTCCTCAACTAGAAAAACTTATCGAATTAAAAGCTTCCATGAATCTCTAGAGAGTTCAAGATGATTTGGTCTAATAATACATTGAGGGTTGAGTGCTTTATAGAAGCAATCCAAAATGATAAAGGGATTAGATCATGATAAGTGTCAACATCTCATGTAATGAGACATAATGATCTAATAATAGCTCACTTCAGTTAACATAGAAAAATACCCCTAAGCTTAGGTTAAATGCATGAGAATAAATTTCACTAATAATCAATCAAAGATTTATTAATTATTAGCTAATGCATGATTAATCTAACAATAATGGTTGGAAATGAATAATATTTTTTCATGTAGATGGTTTTTGGGTTCAATCTTATCTTTTAATTATTGTTATCCAAAGTTTGTTTTGCTAATAAAATGTGTAGTGATAGGACATCATCTGAACATGATATCTAAGAATAATTGACCATATTACTGGCTAAGTTATTCAATGCATTCAACAAATTCAGGTCTTGTGACTAGCTAGGGACAGAGCATCGTATAATCACACTGTAAGAGAAAACCTGCTGGATTGTATCCCATGGATGTGGACTCAAATATCTAGTTGGCAGATATAGATGGAAGATTGAACAAAGAGACGGCAGGCTGCAGTTGAAATAGTTTCTAGTGACTGAACAAATATCAGAACTCAAATCCTATCTAGTACCAGCAATGTTTATTAGTCATTTTGTTCAAAAAGAGTTAGCAACTAAAACTGGACCGACAGCCTATATGAAGACAGGGCTATGGTTAGTCACATAAAGAGGTTCAGTAGGGTAGGCCTTTTGGTGAGGGGAAAGTCAGATCCTCTATCAGGTGCAGGTAAGGTCACAACTTATGGGTCCCCTCCAGCGTTTTTGGGAGTGATAGAATTGTCACAAGTTTCCCGTTAAATCAATTATGTGTGAACTTAAATGAATGCTATATGCACTCATGGTCATTTGTTTATTTTAGGAACTCTAAGCAATTCTGGTAAGCATACTGTGGATGACAGTATCCATGGAGAATTTATGGTAAACTATGACAATATTGCATATCTGTTGTCATCATTATCATGAAAAATAATTTTGTGAGATCAGTGTCTTGTTTTAAATTTTTGATGAAACAGATAACTATTTATGTTTACTTTGTTGAATTTTTTTGGTTACATTTGGAGACATTGAATGTTTGTGTCTGATGCAGATTGACCCGCTATAAGAACTTCAAGGAGGGTCTCAAAAGAATTTTAGTAGCAACAGATTTAGTTGGCCGAGGAATAGACATTGAACGTGTGAATATTGTAATTAACTATGACATGCCAGATTCTGCAGATACTTATTTGCACAGGGTGGGTATAGTTCATATTGAAGTTAGTCAACACCACATCGAGGACATTTAGTAAAATAAAAATTACTGGCTTTGCAGGTTGGGAGGGCAGGAAGGTTTGGTACTAAGGGTCTTGCCATTACATTTGTTGCTTCAGCAGGTGACTCAGATGTGCTTAATCAGGTATTAGTTTGCCTTCGGAATCAATTTGATTGGTGTAATTATATGTTGAGACTAAAATTATGTTCCTTTTTTCGGAGGCTCAAACTTGTTTTTCATCTTGTTTTAGGTTCAGGAGCGATTTGAAGTTGATATAAAGGAGCTTCCTGAACAAATCGATACTTCAACATATAGTAAGTACATATTATCGAATAGAATATTTATTATTTATTGATTGTTGCTTTTGAAAGGAAAGTATACCCATCATTGATATTGTTACTGTCTAGAAATGTTAATATCATTTTGGGTAAAATGTGTAGTAGCTCCCAACCATCCCCATATTAGGCGAGTGTTTCACAAACTATGTCTCATTGAGCTGGGTGCATATTAGAATGTCACACTTAGAGTTTTCAAGAGAGTAGGTATGAATTTCCATTGCACGTCCTGGAGATGGTTAGGCATCTTCCAGGAGGGGTTATGCTTAGATGCTTTTAAGGGATGTCCAGGCATTCCAAAGACACCTCTAGAGGAGGTTTGATTACCCCTTTGAGTGGCCCCGCCTCAAATAATTTGTCTTTGTTCTCCCAACATACATGCATAGTAAGCATTGAAACAAATATTGACCCCTTTTATAATTTCATGTTGAAAAGGCATCGTATATGGGCAATTGGTTAAGGACACCATTCAACTCTACATAGTTGTTTTTGGCCAAGTTTTTCTGCTCACTCTAATCAAGTACTGATATGTTATCTCTCTGATGTGTGTTTTTGATAGAATGAGGTTATTTGTAAAAGAAGATAGCTAAGCTGGTACTTAGCTGCTTGAGTTCATTTTGTGACCATGACATATTTTGAATTTACAGAAGAAATTACTAGCTATCAAGGGCATAACTTGAATGCACACACAAGTCTGTTTAACTTAGAATTGGGGGAAAACGTTCAGTTAGTAACAGTGGCAGTGTGCAGTGCTTATTCATATTGCAAACAAAAGTTTCAGCTGCATGTACTGAAGTATGGCTTTGGAAGGTTATGCCCATTGATCTATACAACAAATTCTAGTGCTTTATTTTACTTAAAATAATATTATCAATCTGTCTGAGAATGCTTGTCAGCTTATTGCACAATTGTGGTTTTTGAAAATATAAGTGTTTCACGTGGATGTGCCTCAGAAACTTATGGGTACCTCAGATGCCTAGGGTATCTTGGGAGTGGGGAAGAAACATCCCCAAGCCAACCCCCCTCCCCTCCCAAAAATATGTTTTTGGGACTTCCAAATTTCCTGAACTGTATTGGGAATGTGTAGATGTTCTTGGAACACCAACATGTAGTGAACATCCTTTGACCTTCTGAGGGACCTGTAGGCTGTACCCATTCTTGAATGCTTTGCTTATATTAAAAAACTCATAAATGAAGATAGGAATAATGGGCAGAAGAATATAGTTAAGATGGATCTTAATTTGTTGAGCATATTTGACGACTAGAATGTATTTTGTATTCATGGAAGGTATGCACTAGCTATCTAGGGGCACAACCTTTCACATGCACTCCCTGTTTGTCCAACTTCAAACTGTGTGGAAACCAGAAACACTTGGTTTGTAACAATGGAAGTGTGTGGTGCTTATTCAGTTTGCAAACAAAAGTACTGACCTTATGTAGTGAGCTATTGCTTAGGAACATCATTTCATCGAACCTACATTCATTTATGTAACAAAATTTTCTCTGTTCATACTACTTTAAATACTATTGTCAAGGTGACCAAGAATGCTTCTTCCATATCACTCAATCTTATGCTTCCAAAGACCACGATTGTGCATTAAGCTCACTACTTGTGTTATACATGGGCATTTCCCTCAGAACTTACTAGAGTCTTAGATGGCCAGGTATTCTTGGGGATGTGGATGAAACACTCCCTGGCTATGGACCTCTCACACCCGATTGATTTCAAAATGATTGATGTTTTTGGGAAATCCTCTAGTTTTTTTTTAGTTGTTTTGGTGAAATGCAGATGTCCTTGGAACATCTACATGCTGTGGAATTATGCCCAAAAATTCTTTCACAAAATAATCCATCTCTTTCTGGTTCATAAGTTCTAGAATCTAAAGTGAGGGGTTTAGTCACTTGACCAAGAATGCTTCTTCCATATCACTCAATCTTATACTTCCAAAGACCACGATTGTGCATTAAGCTCACTACTTGTGTTATACATGGGCATTTCCCTCAGAACTTACTAGAGTCTTAGATGGCCAGGTATTCTTGGGGATGTGGATGAAACACTCCCTGGCTATGGACCTCTCACACCCGATTGATTTCAAAATGATTGATGTTTTTGGGAAATCCTCTAGTTTTTTTTAGTTGTTTTGGTGAAATGCAGATGTCCTTGAAACATCTACATGCTGTGGAATTATGCCCAAATATTCTTTCACAAAATAATCCATCTCTTTCTGGTTCATAAGTTCTAGAATATAAAGTGAGGGGTTTAGTCACTTGTCCGACTCTTTTTTCATTAGTTAATAATCTTCAGACCAAGCGAGAATCTGCTCGGGAGAAACTTATCCAATTCAAAGTTGATGTTTATCCTGGTCACTCATAAAAAATAAATTATGATTCATTTTGGTCAAACTTCCGTCTTATCTATTTGAAAGTCTATCTCAGATAGAATAGTATGATTCAATTCTAGTGCTAAAGATCGTAGTTCTCAATTGAGCAATTGAAAAGATTCTGTAGGAGTGCTAGGTTTAGGCATTGGTTCTCCATTGAGAATAGCACCAAATAATTTTTCATGAGCGTCTATATGGTCAGATTTTTGTCCATCTTTGGGATATGTATGAATCCTTGACCATTCTATCTATATTTTAAAATGTCACAAATTAAAAATATAGCAATTTTCAATAACTATAAGGCCAAATCACACTTTGCCATAGAAGGAAAGTTTGTTGTAGATACCCAAAGAAGCAGAAAACTTCAAACAATTGCGATTTTAATAAAATTGGGAGATGAGGCGACTTTTTCCCTCCAAAATCGGAATGGTCAACGATTTTTTTTTTGCTTTTTGAAGCAAAAAAATTGTGAAAAAATCGCATATAAAACCTGGAAAAATCGTGGAAAAAATCTTGCTGACTTTCCCGTGAAAAAACCCTATTTTTGTGCCAAAACCCTATTTATTTTGCCCATGTGACATTTTCAGGCACATTTTGGAGGCGATTTTTGCTGCTTGGGCTGACTCATTTCTGCTGCTCGCGATTTCAAGCACCTGCGATTTCTGCTTCAGGTAGGCATTTCGTGCGACCCATTTCTTTGAGGTATTCTGTAAAACAGTTCACTCCCTTGTCTATGCTTCCACATTTTGCACACCTACCAGATTGTTTCTACTATAGTATCTGATAAAAGTCTCCCTGTTATTATGCTTTGATAGATGTCAGTTGCAAGGTCCCAATATTATTAACTATTATGCTTTGATAGATATCCGTATCCTTTGGTAGACGTCCACAACCTATTTCAAAGCTACAATTTTGGTACATGCAGGCAGGATGCTTGGCAAAAATTGTAGAATTTGGCTTAACAGCTGCCAATTGCATTTGCTTGTCATGGCATTCCATGAGACCACATTTCTTTGAGGCATTTTATCAAATAGTTTACCGCTTTGTCTATGCTTCCACATTTTTCATACATGGCTACCAAAGCATGTGTAAAGCCAAATTCCATAAACTTTGCGGGTATTCTCCTTGACTATGCTAAAACAGGTGCTTTCAAACAAGCTATGGATATCCATCAAAGCATAGTTTACATACTCTCTGAACTGAGTAATCTCCAAAAAATTTGCATGCCGAGTAATTTCTGCTTTTACTTGCGGGCAGTATGCAGATGGATTTTCTCCCGTTAAATTATTGAGTAATTGCCAGTAGCTCGCAAAAAACCCACAAACTTGGCATGTTTGTGTGTATAAATATGTCTGTGTGTGTATATGCATGCAAACTTGGCATCCTGTGTATGTTTATAGATATGTATGTGCGCACACTACAGTCCTGACTCCTGAGTATACACATACATAAATATCCACACACATTTGCCGAGTATTTGTCGAGTATTTGCCGAGTTTTTCCCGAGTCAAAAATTTTCGGCTTGCCGAGTACTCTCTGATTCCGAGTATGTAAACTATGCATCAAAGCATAATGGAAGGAGCCTATTTTTCAGAAATTATAGTTGGAAATGCTTTGCTTGTGCTAAAACTTTCAATCAAAATATCATAGTCTGTTGTTAAACTGAATTTCCATAAGCTTTCACTGCAATAAATAACTCAACTCTCCTGTCATAGTTATCATTTTTTTTATCATACAACAGTTTCCTAATTTGCTTCAGCCATAGATAGTTCAGTTTTCCTCTTATACTTGATTATATAGGCGTTTTAAGGTTTCTAAAAATTAAATCAGCATCACTGGTTGTTGAAATTTAAAAATATTTGTTCTCTCAAGATGCATGACATTAAAGACAAATGAACAGAGATTATTTATGGATATGGCCATCAATATTTCCAACCTTTTTAATCTGGCAGACCATATTAGGCAGTGCCCCCTTGAGTTTGGTAGGTCTTTAATGTTTCAGTCTACACGAGGGGCTTGGTAGGACATAGTGGGATCGTGAGATTAACTTAGAGTTGTAACATAATATTTTGAAGTAGCTTTTAATGAAAACTACAGGCTCAAAACTAGATTGGATTCTCTTCAACCTGATGTGGCTAAGGACTTCCCTCCGTCGTTGAGCACTAATCATGGGTGTTGGGACCTTGTTAGTGAATTCTACCAATGAGCAGAACAAACTGTAGAATGAAAGGATTGATATGCTTCATAATGAACTTATGCCATAAAGGAAGATTTGATGAAACTCTTGCAATTGAGTAGAATAAGTATAAAAAATTGGCTAGCATATTTATGTTTCAGGAAGGGATGGTGGGGAAGAAAAAGGGAGAATTGGATTCAGGCCCTGATAGGCATATTAGAAACCAAACAAAAAATAAGGTAGCTGAGTTTATGAATCAGAAAATGCTTTTCTCAAGGATCATCTGCAATTCTTTAAGGAGGAATAGGAGGCAGCTAAACCCTTTATGTCTTGCCCTCAACCAAGCAATGGCCCCCATTAATTTTTTGGTGGTTTTGCTATCAGGTAGTTATTTACACTTAGCTTTCTCTCTGCTTTGTTTCCTATCCTATTTGCAACATTTAAGTATATGTTTTTTGATGTTGATGTCCTCAACCTGCCTTGCTCTCTAAAGAATTTAAACCTTTTCAAAAACCCAAACTTTACCAATTAATCAAAAATTTGAATAAAAATATAGAAAGTGCCTTACATAAACTTTACCAATTAATAAAAAATTTGAATAAAAATATAGAAAGTGCCTTACATAAACTACTATGGCATCATAGTCAAGATAAAGAACTTAAACAGGTAAATGTGGCTAGAGAGGAGTGTGTAGCCAAAAAAGAAAAGAAAAGCAGAATTAGAGCAAGACTGTAAAGTACAACCTCTCCCTGTTGATCCCCTGAAAAGTATTGTATTTTAACCTACTAGGTTCTAAGTTCAAGATCGACTTCCACACAATGTTTTGGGTTTGAGAAATAACCAATAAGAATTTTGACTATGCCAAGGCATTCCTCCACGACAAACAATTAAAATAAACACTTCACCCAGTTTTGAGTTTTAGTGATGACATTTGCAAATTTCAGGTCTGTTATAAGACGTAAGGGTGGTAAGACCAACAAAATGATCAGCATTTGCAAATTTCATAGTTGAATAATTTGATTAATAAGGGTTTCCTATGTTGTTGCTGCTAATTATATTGTTGATTAGCATTTATTTCAGTAAGGTTTGGCATGTATTTTAGTATTTTTGGCTACAGACAAAACCAATTTATACAGAAACAAATAAATAACATGCCTGTATTTAAATACTTTTGAAGATTTCCTACTCAACCAGATACCAGACCACACCTATCTTTTTCTTTAACAAAAAATAAACACCATTGCAAAGTCTCAGCTGAAACTACATTCTCATCACCCATCAAACTTGAGCAAGCACTTGCTCTTATGTGCCTTTGTAATTCATCAAAGATGGTTCTGCAATATGGAAGTTGCTCCATCATAGAATGCAAATGCTAGGAGTGAAATATAAAATGCCATTTGCAAGGGAATTAAAATGAATTTGCAAGCTTTTTCCAATTAATTATTCATGCCTTGGCGCTTTCTTGTGGCCTTTGATGTCAAACTAAACTGAATTAAGATGCTTTTGTAGATTTGATCATAATGCCACATGAAAAAGACTTTGCACGGACACATTGCACGTCTATTGGGTACAACGAAAGTTAAATGCAATTGGTGTTTGAATGAAATCAGCTGTGGCATTTATTGCTTCAAATGGCATTTGGAGGAGGTGGGAATAACACCATTGTTTGTTCAAAATTCCCTGCAGATATCATGTATCAAGCAAAACAAGCTCTTCAAGCAATATCTGAGGGTAAGGCTAAAAAGGCAAGAATCAGGACTGAAATAGACTCTAATTTTACAAAAGATAGGAGGAATCACTTGGATGAGGAATATGGTGCACATATGTTTTTTGGGGAATTTGGGTCAACAACTTTTTTTTACAACACATGGCCCAAACATAGGTGGAGGAAACATAAATTCTTTCTTCGCAACTGGTATTACACCAGGATCACAAACCACTTTAGAGAGTACAGGATGGAGGAAGAATGTACATGATCAAGCAAAGAAGGCAATCACAAATTTTTGGGTCTACTCTAGAAGGCAATCACAAATTTTTGATGCTATTGCAGTTGCAAGTCTTGGGTTCAAAGCCCCATCTTATGAGACATTGAGGGTTTCTATGCTTAATGATGCAGTACAAGATGTTAATGATGTTCTTGATGAACATTGAAATTCAAATGTATGTCTTGGCTTGGATAGAAATGTTGATAAAAATTATGACTAACAAGAGAAAAATTGGCTTGAAGATGGCATGCTTGAGAACAAGAGTTATTAATTTATTTTGAGGACTGGAGTGCAGGTTGTGGAAAGAAAGAATCGATGTGAATGGAAGAAACATGAAAGAAAAATAAGCAGAACCACGAACAAGACTGAATATATTGTAGGACCTAGCCAAAGTTCCAAAAATAGACAAATATAGGAATAAGTTTTTAATGTGTTCATGACAGACAGAGAATTATTCCTACAACAATTTATGGCAATACAATGTTAAACAGTAAACACAATGCACTGTAAGTTATACATTTATCTTCTCCTAAAAATTTTAAATAAACAAATGCATAGTAAATACTTAGTCATAATCAACTTCTTGTGTACACAGTTATGGTTTTCTTGTGTACGTGTGTGCTGGTATTTACAGTGCATTTGTTAAATGCACTGTGTAGTCATAATTGCTCGTAAATACTTACGAATAAGAAAACAAGAGTCATAATTTTTTTTAGTTATGGTTTTCTTGTGTACGTGTGAGCTGCTATGAATACAAGAAAACCAAAAAATAAAAAAACGCCTTCAAAAAATTTTTACATACCAAAAGAATAATGGCAATGGCACACTAAAAAATAATTAACAATGGCAATGGCGACTCCTACCTGAGAAATAAAAAACGCCTTCAGAAATAATGACCCACAATGAGAAACCAGAAAAATCGCGACCAGCTAAAACTCCTTAAGGAATTTGCGTCGATGAGAAACCCACGATCTGAGAGTAGACATGTGCCCGCAAATCAGCAGACGCCTTCAGAAATTTGCGCCTAACTGAGAAACCCTCGATATTTAGTGAAAGAGGAGCAACGTAGTGTCTTTATAGCAAAAACGCGCCACTTTTTAGGGGTTTTTTTTTTTGCGCTGATTTTTTCACGTTTTTTTGCACGAAAAATCCCAAATTTTAAATGATTTTCAACGATTTTTTTCCTGGCGTTGGCCATAGAAAAAATTGGGATTTTTACTGTGAAAAATAGGCAACCTCCTAGATATTTTGAAAATCGCGATTTCCAGGAATTTTTTGATGATTTATGCTTCTATGATTTAAACTATAACAGCAATAGATAATTGAAAGATGGAAATTAAGACATTTTTGTGATCAAAGCTCAAATCATTAACTTAGATTCATGACTTAGACATGAATTGGATATTCAATTTTAAAATTTTCTATTACTAATAGAATGAAAAGATAAATCTACCAACTTGGAATACGTTATTTCTAGATTTCGGGATCCTTGTCGTTGCTTCCTTGAATTTGTTCTTTTTCTTGATGTTCTTCACAATTTAAGATGTTTTTTTGCATTTGTTTCTCCCTATTTTATAGTTCTTTTAACTCTTTTTTTTTGATAGATAAGGATTATATTGTATTAATTTATCAAAAAAGATTCATTGTTGCCAAACTATGGTTCACAGACCAAGTTTGCTTTTTTGAGAAGCCCAAACCCCTAAAACATTGCTATAGACCTGTTGATGCATGTTTTTTGACACAACAAACACTCTAGAATAAAGAATCCAAAGACACTCTACCCTCTCTTGAAAAACCATCGCGTATGCTAAGATTGCGAGAAGATCATATGGCGATTCCAAGGTTTCTCATGGTAGGTCTTGACGTGTGGATAAGATCAATAGTCGTTGTGATATGTTGGTAACACAAAGGGACTTATGCTAGGTTTGTTCAATTCACAATGAAGGTTTAGGCAATTAAGCTCTTTTGTTTGGGTCTTGGATCAAACAAACTGAAAAAAGGAGATAAGGGTTGAGAAGTTCTAGTCTACTTCCTAAGAATTCAAGAGACGGTATTGACTTGGTGAAACCAATAACCACACTTTGCTTTGCCATGCTTAATGACAACTACACAAAGTGGGTGCAATCTTCAAGGGAGTGTGCTTATGATTTTCATGTCATGAATAACTACCATCAAATCGAACAATTTTTATCCAGACAAAAGTTAAGCATCCACAAAATAAGCTTAGGCTAACTTTACGCATTGAACGAAAATCATCCATTCAAAGAAAGTATGAGCAAAAGTTTCGCCATAATCAATACTTATCAGATCTTGCATTCATCTAACATACATGAAATCAAATCTAAACTATGATGAGGGATAAGAACCATGCCAACTCCAAAATAAGAGAAGTAATCACCATCAAAACAATGCATGCATTACTTATTACTTTAGCAGTCGTACACAACAACTACTTATCTCAACATGTTTTGCAACATGCTCCCATGCTTTACAAATGAGGGGGTGAGCTCAATTTATAGGCTCCCCAATTACAATTCAATGGCCAAGATTGATTTAGGATCAACGACCGAGATTACAAAATAAAACCCTAATTAGGGCTTGTCATAACTAACTCCTTCTCGACCAATGAGAAAATTACATTCGAGGACACTTGTCCTTTTTGCTAAATATGAACCAACAATAAAAATAGAAAGTTGTATGTTGATTTGGAACAATTTGATTGGTTGGAAGATGACGAGGCGCCACCTCAGCGTGTTGGATGTCTTCCTTGGTTACTTTGTCCGTTTTTCCATGTTCTTGCCTTGGAATATTTTCCTCGCCGATGACTTTGTCCTTTGTGCTTGTTTCCGCCTAGCTTTGATCCTGGATTCCTTTTGAGACTTTGATTTCTTCTTCTCACCTGTATATCGGAAGTCTCGCCTTGGAGCACACGTTTAGATTTGAAGTCATTAAGGTTTTCTTTCCGGATTGCTTTGAAATTCCTTCAAGTGCCTTGAATTTGGAGAGGAACTCCCCTGTGCTTTTGCCACAATGGAGGAAATTGGAACTTTCTCTGTGAAGTATTTCCCATACTCACCATTTTTTTGGCTATTCAACTTCATTTTGTAATACCTTCATGTGGACCATTCAACATTTAGCCAAGGTTTCAGATGAACTTTGTGTGTGGATTTGTCTTCAGTTTTGAGTTTGGCTTGTGCTATGTAGAACAAATTCCATCCTCGGACAAGGATTTTATTCACCTCCTCTTTATTTTCCTCTTCATTCCTCGTGTCTTCCTTCCAACTCTTAGTCATTTTTTTGAATTTCCCTCCTTGAGCGGAGCTTACTTTGGTCTTGCCATCCACTCTTTATGCCAAAGTCAGACTTTGCATCATGCTTTCCGTTGTGCTTGAATGTTAGTACATGCCTTCTTTAAGCAAAGTCGGACTTTGAGTTGCTTTGGACATTCTTTCCTTAGGCAAAGTTAGACTTTATCAATTGTCTGCCATTGTGCAAGGCGGACTTTGCCCTGTCTTTGCCACTTTCCTGTAGTGCCAAGGTCGGACTTTGCTTGTTTTGTGCTATCCTTATGGCAGACTTCAAGAATTTCCCTCCATGTTGCTCATCTTCTTATGGCAGATTTCTTGACTTTCATTCCAAATGCTAGGGTGGACTTGGAGGCTTGTTTGACAAACTCCTTTAACATGACAGACTTTCTTGGTGCCTTGACACATCCATCTCTCCTTCCAAGCAGACTTCACATTCTTCGTGCCATTCTCATCTTGGCATGGCGGACTTGGAATTTCTTTTCCACATGTATTCTCATTTTACACTTGGCCAAAATTCAAATTTCATTTTTTGAGGCATCAAATACTTAGTCAATTTCATGAAATTTTCTCTCCCCAAGGTAACATTACATAGGCAAGGCACCTATACTTAGCCAAAATTTTCAAGTTACCCTCCTCAAAGGCGTCCATACTTAGCCAAATTTTTAATTTTCTGCCTTCTTCCAAGCTAGGCGGACTTCACCAACTACTTGCCATGGTAGGGCGGACTTTCCACTACTTTGTGCCATGTCTTCATCTTTTGGGCGAACTTGGCTTATGATCAAAGCCATCACACATTCTAGCTTGGGGCGGACTTGGCTTATGATCAAGCCATCTTCTCTTTAGCTTGGGCAGACTTGGCAAGTTATTGAGCCACTTCTCTTGGGCGGACTTTACCCATGTTGATGCTATTCCCTCATCTTCCTATGGCAGACTTGCCCAATGTCCATGCCATTCCTCTTGTTCAAGCTTGGGCGGACTTGTCCATTGCTTGTGTCATGATTCTCCATTGGAGGGCGAACTTGACTCAGTGTTGAGACATCCTCTTCGTTCTAGCTTGGGCGGACTTGACATAAGCTCATGCCATGACCAATACTTAGGCGATTTTCTGGCTTTCTTCTGGCTCTTTCGAAATTTCACACTTATTTCCATTTCGGGGTCTTGTGAAGATGACATTGTTGAAACCATGACTCGGGCACTTTCCAAGAATAGAAACCTTCCCAAAATAGAAACTTTCCAAAAATAGCAACTTTCCAAAAATAAATCCCTAAAAAATAGTAAGTCCAAAATAGGCCAAAAGTGCCAAAAATAAAGTCCCTAAAAAATAGGAGGTCAAAGTGAAAATCCCCAAAAAGTAGGAGGTGTCAGAATTGACTCAAACGACAGGCGATCCTCGTCTTCCAGGTCTTCTAAGCATTCTAATGATGTTTGTGCACTAATTCGGGCTCAAATTCCTTACTTGGCTCGGGTGACCCTTCAAAAACTCTTAACTCATTGTAAAAAGAAACATGGTAAATAGCAGTTGCGACACCAAGGCAAAAACTCAAAAAGCAAAAACAAAGGGTCCCCATTTGCAATGGGGCAATGTGTGAAAAGGTCACAACAAGACCACCACCATTCTTGACTCTTTTAAACACAACCATGCAAGGCTAATATAAACTTTAGCTATATTGTATCCTTATAACCATCTAACTATAGACATTGAATATTGTATTGCAAGAAAAGAGTTTACAAAACCAAAAGACTAATTGCCGCCACCACAAAAACAACTAGTCGTATACTATAGCCTAATGAGATACCTTTGATGGACGAAATAGACCCATTACACAACCAGATTAGATGAAGCCATGCTCCTCTGCAAATGCCCTAAATTCTGGAATCCAATCGAAATCCTGCACTAGATTGAATTGCAGAATTTTTTTTAAAAAGCCCACACCAACAGACACCAACCTCCTTTGTTCCATCAACTCAAAGCCCTTCAGCTCCAGGATGAAAGGATGATATTTAGCCACTTCCCTCGGAACAGCTAAAGCATTCATATCTTGGGGTTGAGGGACACCTACTCCCAGTGTTGCAGCTGCTATGGTTTCTTGTAAGCCCCCCAACAAGTCCGCCTTGAATAATTTTCGAGTAATACCAGTCGCCATTGTTTTTGACACATTTATGTCCAGTAACATTGCTAAAAATTTCGAAACAATATTGGTGTCCACACGATAGAATTCACCTTCAGCCAAGAAAGCCTTACTAAGAATCATCTTCGACATAAAGTCCGCCTCTAGTGTTATGCGTTTGAGTTGCTGGTCCATCACCTCTCCAAGGAAGGCCATTTGACGAACCTCACTTGTTAACCGGTTCGGTGTGTCTATTCCACTACAAACAATGGTGTTTGCAAATAACCACACAATGAACTTTGATAGCTCTGCCATGAATTGAGAAAGATATGCACAAATGCCAGCCTAAATGAGTTATAAATCCCCGCTCGTGTGTGAATGACTCTTCGCTACAATAACTTGACACGCCATCATGTCGAATTCATCACCAATCTTTAATGTCCTTGTTGGGAGTACCTTACCGATGAATGATGGGTGACAATTATCCTGGCTAAACTTAGTAGCCAATTACCAACACCACCAGTCTTAACCAAATTACTTAGTTGAAAGACCACTAAGTTTATCCATGTTATCCTTAACTTTATCCCAAATCCTTTAGACTAAAAAACTTTCGCTTCCATGTTTGCAATGTACTCCATGCTTCAAAATTATCGTGAGTGCCAACTTGCTATAATTATGAATGAAGTGGCCGAATGTACTGCTGAGCCACGTCACCTGATTTCCCAATGACATGGCAGCCTACACATGCCTACTGCCACCTTACCCGAACTGACCATGTAATTCCCGCCGCCTAAATCAAATTCAAACCATCCCCCCGCCAATTCAAAAAGGAACCTCAAGCATGATAAGAATGCTCATGGACTGATATAACCACATTGTGACCCAGACAATGTCGACTCCCGTGTAATTTTACATCGATATCGCCACACGATGGCTGCGATTGATGCTTTCCACACCAACAATTATGGAAAGCATATTCAATACACAATGAATCTCCCAACATAAACTCCCCCCAATTTAAACTTGTGAATCTTGGTTAAACCATCGAGAACAGGCTCTCCATAACAACGTTTGTGAAGAGCTGCTCGCCCAACCACCCACCAGATCAGATGTTACATAATTTGAAAAGACCATTTGGAAGCTTTGTTAACATCTTTAGGATCAACATCCCAATGTTTGGTTGGAGTCTGCTGGTACTCAAGGGTCTATCAATCTTGAAGACGCAAGGCATAATGAAATGCAATTGGCTTCTTTGCTCATTTAGAGTTAAACTTGTTCCTCTTGATTGAATGTATGAAGCTGTACATGGACCAATTCTTCTTTATAGTAGGGGAACCGACAACTTGTGAGAGTAGGTGAGCTGTCTCAGCTTTGGTGTATCCTTCTCATGCCAAGTCCACCATTCAATAGGGTCTTTTTGTGCAGGAGCGACCCAATCTGCCTTTTCTTTGGTTTTCTGAATATATAACTTTGAAGGTTGATAAATTGAATGCATTGCTCTTGATGTTTCGTTGTATCCTTGGTGTTGTACATTTCCCAAGGGCTTTCATAAAACCCTTTCCTTTACTTCATCATCACGAGGAAGAACTTTTTTAGGTTAGATGCACACTACTTGAGGTTAAGAGCATAGGAAGCCATATTAAGAGGAGTGCTACACCTTTTTCATTGCAGTAGGTTTGATATGCTCATCATATAATTGTGATGCAGAAACCTTGCTACGAATTGCTTGCCTTCTTCAATCAAGCATGCTTTCAAAAGGCCTTAACTCTCTCCAAGGCTAGAAGGGTGTATTTGCATACCTGATTACCACCACAGTAGATGATATGATAGAGCAAATTTATCACTACTAGCAACATTTAAAAAATTAAAAAAACAATTATGAATACAAGTTAAAAAACATAATGAAAGGATTTAAAATTGAATGCTATATTTTTTTTTTTCAAAAATACAAGTTAAAGATGAATATTAAAATTAAAAACAAACATATTAAATAGACATTTCTTACTTGATAGTTGACCTCCATATGTCATCAAGTATCCTTTGTCTCAGTTCCCTTCTTTTGACTTTGATTTAGCCCATTTTTTCCACTCTCCACAAACCACCATGAATTGTAGATTCTCCTTCACTTGCAACATCTTTTCTAGCAAGATGAAATAGCTGGCATATCTAGTCGGAAGGTTTGAGGATATCTCTTACATATTTAACATTTTTATATCTCTAGTTTTGGCCATTGGTTTTCAAAGCATGTACACAAAGCATATCTAGTCAGAAGGTTTGAGGATATCTCTTACATATTTAACATTTTTATATCTCTAGTTTTGGCCATTGGTTTTCAAAGCATGTACACAAATTGGAGTCCAAAAAATGTATGTACGTGCTCATAACTATCAAATCAACTCAGAAACACAAGTTGGTTCTGTTGCAACTTACACAACACTAGAAAGGCCCAACCTCCTTCATGGCCTCTTTCAAAAGGTGAAATTGGTAATTTGCATCCTTATGTTTCCCAAGAACAATCAACAACAAAGAATGTTGAACCAGCAGGACATGTAACAATAATATTATGTGCGACTATTGTTGTATATCAGTCCACCCATCTATGACAATGAAACAACTTGTCCCAATCCATGTTTATCTCATGTCCATCAACATGGGGAGGGGCATATGCAATCTATGTTCTTTAAGGGGTGCAAAAGAGAATCCAATTTGTTTGCCATCTCTTTGAAATAAGGAGATTGTGGCACATGAAATAGGATGGTATGGGCATAATAAATGCGGCGACTAAATTATCTGCTATCTCACACTGTTGCAAATAAAACCAGCCAGTCACTATATTTTTCTCATTTGTAATAGTAGGTGCCTTCCTCTTCTCTTTATTAGAATCCTTTCCCCTACTAGTACCCGTTGATACAATTGGAATATTCTGGGATAAATGGCATGAAGGTATGTCTATTAGTTTTTTCTTCACATTATCCAACAAACTCTGCCATTTCAACCCTATGTTCCAACTTTATTTCCATACAAACCCTAACCTGATGGTCACTCTCACCTAATAAATGGTGCCCAAACCTACTATAACTCCCTTGGAAATCAATATTGCAAATATAACACAACCAATGCTTGCTGCCTCCTACAGTTTGGATTGATTATTGCCCAAAATGGTGAGGAACTGCATCAAGGGGGGTCTTTTTGGCTTGAAAGGTTCTTCTGCAAAATCCTCGAGAAAAATGTTTTGTTGCAAAGCATGTTTGTTTTTAGAAGAATGAAAACTACGACCACTCCTTTTAACTTCATTTTGATTTATGTTGAAATTTACTTTTTCACTCTACATCTCTCTGTCATCATTGTTGCTCCATTTGACTAGCAAAGAAATGTGTGACAGCAAATAGCAAACTGAAAATAAGAGAAAACACTTAAAAAACAGCCATGGTGATTGTGGCATACCTTGCAATGAATGAAAATGACCTTCAATGCAGAGAGTGGCTGCAAATCTCTTTCTTTTTCTTTGCTTGCTGCTCTCACTTTCTTCCTTCTCTTCTTCAAGCTGTTAAAAATCTCAACTGACAATGGCATAAATGATTTTGAGGATTTGGTTCATGTTTTAACATGTTTAGTTTGCATAAGGGGCGTGCGAGGGCTTGGAAGGTTCCCATGGCCCCCTAAATTCATGATGTTTTTAACCTTTTTAAATGAAAGAACAGTGTGGTTTTGTTTTGCCTTTGGGGATGCTTGGTTGTCTTTGAGACAGTTGAGGGATGCCATATACGTCCTTGGCCATCCTGGGGATGGCCAGATGTCACTGGGGCATTCTTTGTTTTCTGATGATGTCCTGGGGATGTTCTTGGGAATTCCTGCAGATTGGGGATTGCCAGGGGACATTCCCATAGCCGTTTCATGTCCCCTGCCTTCCTGAAGGACCAGAAATGGCTGTGGGGATGGGGACAAAGGTTTTAGAGGGGACATGCCCCAGTGTGACTAGGAAAACTCTTCAATATCTGGGATCAAATTGTCTGCCAAGGATGCTACTTCATCACTGGTTTCCTGGTCATTTACTCCATCTTCTTGCATAATATTTAAAGGTAAATGTGATGTATCTGGTAGTTAAAAGGGATTTCGGGTATATGCAATATCTTATCTCCGTATTTGGTTCTGCAGTCTTGGCATCTAACATGTTTCTTGTACGTGATTTTGGTACAATGCACATTTGGAACAGCAGTAGTTTTCTCATAGAAGATGCTAGAGTAGATTGTAATGTATTTGTCGGTAATAAACAATGGCTAGGATTAAAATTGATGGCATGTAATATACTTGACAATGAGCTGTGGATGATGTTCCTTCTGCATGATTTTTTATCAGGATGTTCAGCTGATAACATTTCTAGTCTAACATGCAACTTGTGAAAAAACATATGATTGGTACTTTTATTTTTAGTTTGATATAAATATATCTAGAGAAATAAAAAAACCTTTTTGCTACAAGGAAATCTTCGTACTTTTTAGGAAAGATGTTGATTTTAATTTTTTTTATTGTAATTATTAATATCTAACCTTAAAATATATATATGTTATTCTTGATGAGATTATGATGTCTTTTCCCCCTTGTATGATTGCTACATCAAATTTAAATAATGTTGTGAGGATGGTACTTATTTTGACTTTTATTAACTGACAGTGTCTGAATTATTCCGGATATGCTCTAATGTTTTTGTTGTGAAATTGCAGTGCCATCATAGATATTTTCTGTATGTTAATCCTCATGGAAACGCTGCCTGTTCCTATAACAAAGGGCGCATTTCAAAGAGTCCGAGGATCTGCAGATAATCTAAAGGACATCATTTCTTAATTTACATGCATCGTGTGGGAATATTGTATTTTTTTAAAACTAACAGCTCAAGTTGAATGGAGCTATTACTTTTTAATTGAGGTCCTATCATCATTTGGGGGTCTACGCTTTAGCTATTTCCATAACATATATAGTGAGTTCATAATTGTAATAACTGAGGCAGAAACTTAAATGTAACTCGGTTTAAGCTTTTCAGTGACTTACGTTGACTGGCGGAAGGCCTGATTGTTTATGCACACCATGCAAAAAAATTGACTTAAATTTGTTGGATTTAGCTTTTCTGCTACTGGATTGGCTGGAATTATGATCAGTGTCTACAGAGCTGTTTATTGCTTGCTTTGTTTTGCTATCTTTTTCCACAGTGTTGGAGGTTTGAAATATATATTTATCTCAAGGAACCATTGAAATCTTTTGTGGGTTCATAGATAGCCAATATGCAGAAGCGTAGAAGAACAGCATCTTGTCACCTTACAAGATCAACAAAATACAGGCAGCTTTATGTCCAGTTCTTCTGCCCAGTCAATCATTTTATCTGAGAACATGGCATAGAGTTCAGGGTAACTGTATCATAGGCAAAGGAGGTATTGTGACCTGAGCAGGGTGTAAAGAGAGGATCTTTGTATGACCAGTGAATTGTTTTGGGACGACGGAGCAGAAGTTTTATCCTCAAAATTATGGGAAAATTGCATATTAGTTGTCAGTGAAACCCTTGAAAGCGAGTAAAATTTGAGAGTTGTATTCTATAGACTTCACTATCATTTTCCAAATTTTTGTGGCAAAACAATAGCTGATTCAAACCAGTCTAACTAGCATTATTTCTCTAGTTTCTGATATTGTAATTTCATGTTCGCTCTACTTAGTCTTGAACTATTTGCCAATGCTGCAACAGTCTGTACTAAACAAATATATTTAAGTGCAGTTTCCAACTTGAAAATTCCATTTCATTAAAAAGTTTACAGTTGACTTACTAATTGAAGTACACTAGATTGGGGCTACTTTGCTTATTGTGCTATCTTTTACTACAGACATGACATTTTAAAAATGATTTCAAGCAGGGTTTGGAATCTTGTTGGGTTTCATGGATATTCTGACTACAGTGAACATGTTCTAGTTTAGGGGACCAAAAGCTTCATGCATGATATCACATAAAAATTGGGATGTCGGGATAAACAGGGCATGTGTTGTCCTATTCCATTCTAGAGTGGCTGATTTTATTTCAGGACATACGTTCTGATGCCCACGGTTAACCATACCAATCTTGGAGGAGGTGTTGCAACGAGAGGTAAGAGGACTATTAAATAAACTAACAAATAACAAACATGCACAAATTTAATACCTGAGCTTCTTGCAAAAATGAAACGAATCTTTACATTCCAAGCAACCTAGTTAAGCAGTTGATTGCTTTGTCATCCAAATGGCATTGAACTGAGATGCAAGTTCACCTGAGCTGTGTATCTTGAAGCTGGACTGGCTCTGCACTCTTTTATCTGAATTTTTCTTGAAAATAATAACAGTTTTGGAAAATAAAATTTTGGTTATTGCTGTTGTAGTTTCACCTTATCCTGTATTCAGTAATTGCATGTACACTGAATCTTTTCTCACACAACATGTAATTTATTATTATTTTTGGCTATACTCCACCAAGCTTTGCATATATTGTAGCGGATGGTAGGCTAAATGCTTTAATGTCATATAATTTACAATTATTTATATACTCGGGCTATTCATTTAATGATATTTGATGCATTTGATGGAACAGATTTTGATTGAATCAAAAGTTAGTCTGTTGTGTATGTTACCGAGCATTATCAGAAAAAATCTCTTTTTAGTTATTTAGTTTAGTGGTATCATATGGAGGAACTTGTTAATATCAAATCTTTTGAGAGATGTGTTTTGGCTAGCAAGGGCGAATTTTGTGCAACTTTAATTTAAGTGTATAAATGTGCCATACCCTAGTTCATGTGAAAAGGTTAGTTTTAAATTCGAATGATTTGAAACTTGTTCCTTAATGAAAAACATGTAAGTCGATTTGGACATAATTGATGGTGTAATGTTATAGATTTTGTAGCATCCAAGTAAATTTAAATATTTATCGAAAGCAATCTCGAGGACTTTGAATTACGAATAAACCCTTCAATAAATTCCAAGCCAAATTAATGTCACTATTGAAAATTATATATTGTATAAAATAATCAATGGCCAAAGTAATTAGAAGTTTATTATGCTAATGGTGAAAAATACATCATCAATGGTTTTTTCCTGTTTGGTTTGGTGCTGAGTTTGGGGCAATGCCTTGATGCATTTACAAAGATACAAATGAGACATTTTTGTCAATGTAGCAAGCCATGCTTGCATCTAGTTTGATGCTTATTTTATTATCTCTATGTTTATATACATACAAGGATAGTATTATTGATTTATTTGTTTGATTTTTGACATTTTAACCAATCCTATCGGATGTATATTCAACTTGGTTGTTTGATCCATATGATATTTGCATGTGCGATATTATGTTCATAAACATGATCTTGATCCTTTTAATTGTAGAACAAAAATTAAACATTTAGAGACATTATATTTCCACAATTTACAATTATTTTATTTGAATCTCATCTCAATAACGAAACAAATCATGTAGTATGATCCGAAATTTTTATGAAAACAAATTCTATGTAGTAAAATTCAAAGGTTTCCATAAATTTTAATCAAACATTTAGATAATAAAACAATCTTATACTTTGAGCTGAAGTTGGCATTGTTTAATTTGGTGTTATGTTCATGTTTAAAAAGATATTAATGTGTTCATTTTAGAGGAGGCATCTAGTGATGCATTGAATATCTAAGATTATCATCTACAACAATCCTTCACATTTGTCATATTCAATCTCATACTCATCTTAGTAAACATGTGAATCAATTAGCATTTAGTTTAGATTTCATGTGCATGTGTGAAGTTGTTGATAGTCAAGGTATATTTTTGTGACATAAATTATCAATTTTAAGTAATCTATTTTTGATAAGAGGGAAAAATCTAAAAATAATTAGTGGTTAAGTTTATGCTTGCAAAGTGAGTTTTCATGTGTGAACTAGATATAGAACAACACTATTGAGCTAACATAGACTAGAGAATATTGTGATTTTGATCTGCATCCATAAAATCTGAGGGATATAAATATTAGTCTTAATCAAAAAATAATCTTCGTTCATTGTATTAATTCTTTTTCTCTTTATTTATTACTGCTTATGGTGTGAATATACTTTAGTATTAGTTGATCCACTCTATTCCAAAATAATATAAATTAATCTAATTTAATTGAACCCTAAAACTTATTCAACCACCAATTAATTTAAAATTCAATGCAAAAAAACATTTGTAAATTAATCATTAATTTTGCATGTCATCGATGGATGGGAGTGGAAGTGATGCCCAACAGGAAAATATTTTGAATGATGCTACGCAGGTCTGTTTGGGCGGGGTTGTGTTGGAGGACGAGGCATTGGTTGGTCCTTCTGTTGGGGCTCCTCTGCTCCCTGTTGTCGATGGGCTTCCCCTTACTGGGCGGGTTGGTGTGAACGTGGGTGAGAAGCTGGACGGGAGTAATCGGATTGGTCTCCTTGCTCATGTCGATCGCTCTGAAATCCCTCCTTTACGGGCGGATTTTGGCTTTGATCCTCCTCTGCTTGGCGTCCCTCTGCTTGGTGTTGCTGGTGCTATGCAGGGGTATGTGGATGGGGACCCTATTCCTCCTCTTAAACGAAAATCCTTATCTAATGCTACTCATGCCTAGACTCCTGCTCAGGCTAGGGTTCGACCTTTGCCTTATGCCTGTGCCTCCTCTGTGGTGGTCTGTGGGCCAGTGGTTGTTGAGAATGAGGATTTTTATATGCGCCAGGGTGTGGTCTGTAGGTTCAACGGCTTGTTGCCCTCCCTTCCGGATCTCCATGAGTGGGTTTTCCTTTCCTGGAAACCTATTGTTACTTGACCAATCGACCTCTATCCTAGTGTTAGAGGCTTTCTCTTTGCAACATTTACTCTCCTTGAGGATCGTGACCGAGTGCTTGACCGGGTGTGGATGTGGGGTGTCCATTTGTTGTTCATTTGGTCTTGGTCTCGCTCGTTCAACCCTCTTATGGAGCCACTAAATATCAGATCAGTTTGGGTTCATCTGTAGAATCTCCCTCTCCAGTTTTGGGAGGACTCTTGTTTTGAAGCTATTGTCAATGCCATTAGCAACTTTTTGAAGGTGGATTTTACGTCTCAGGATCTTGGGCATACTACAGTGGCTCGTATTTTAATCGATTTGGACATCTCCAAGCCTCTCCATGATGATGTGGTCTTGATGGTGGAGGACAAACCTCGGAAACAACTTCTGGACTATGAGGGGCTCCCTTTTCGGTGCAAGAGATGTTTCTCTGTTGGTCATTTGGCCTCTGGTTGCTCCCTTGCTCGCCGCAAGGGCACTACTACTTGGTGGAAGGATGCTCTCTCGGACCATCTCACAGTGGGCTCTCCCCCTTTGGCGGTTCCTTCTATGGAGGACTCTTCCTTGGTGGCTGTGGCCCCCAAGGTTCCTCCTCCAACTGTCCCTTCTGAGGTACCATTGCCCCAATCGGCTGTCGCTGCGCCGACTGATTCTGCTCGTACCTTGCTGAACACTACTACTAATCCCCTGATTGATCCCGACTCCTCCCCTGCACTGCCAGCTTCGCTGCATGGTGGCTCTTTGTCTGTTGTGGCTGTGGATGAACCGCTCATCTTGCCTCGCTCGGTTGACCTTGGCTCTAAGCCTTCCTGGTCTATTATGCAAAAGAAAAAGAGGAAGGGACTCCCCAAACCGCGGCCTCGGGTTTTGGGAGTTAGTCCTATCCCCCTTGATTCAGGGTTTGTCTAGTTCCAGTACTTCTTCCGACTTGCTGTCTGTCAGCTGTTAGTGTTCTGGTACTGTTCTGCGTGTGGCGTTTTTGGCTTGTTCATTCCAGCCTCGTGGCTCTTGTTAGTAAGCTCTTTCTAGTTCATATCCTGTTTTGAACTAGCTCTTTTTTGGCCCCGAGGGCCCTCTATGTAAAGGGTACAACAACCTTATCAAAAACATTTGTAAATTTTTTATTTATTTTTGACTTAATATCAGTATACATCACCATCCAAAATTATTCTAACTCATAAAACCATATTTAATTTACACATTTGCAAAATATGGACAATAAATTGTGAAACTTTCTAATGTTGTAAGAAAGACTGTTTTATTTTTTAAATACCGTTATCTACATTGCACAAATATTCTCATACTCACCATCACAAGGTCGTGGGAATTGAAATTCTACGCACCAACATGGATACATTCTACATCAAAATAGGCACACATGACTTTGTGAGGTTAGGATAGAGAAAATTGTAGAAGTTTGCTTTGAGTGTCAACAAGAGATTTAAGATCAAGTCTACATCTTATTCAATTATCAATTAATTTAAGAAATATAAAATATAATGCATAAAAACATTTGTAAACTTTTATTTACTTTTGACTTAATAACGAGACACATCACCATCCAAAATCATTCTAACTCATTAATCCATACTTAATTGTACACATTTGAAGAGCATGAATAATAAATTGTGAAATTGTTTCTTATGTTGTAAGAAAGCTCATGTTTTCTTTAGAAGCAAGTTATCTCCATGCACATATCCCATTTAGTCTCATGTTTTGTTGTCTCAAGGTTTTGATATGCTCCTAGAGATCTGGATTCATTTTGTGCCTACAAGAGAACACATTCCCAACTAGAGCCTCTATTGAGACTCACCTTTTTTTCTTGAGTTTCTTCCATTTAGTGCATGGTCTTGGTCATTTGTGACCCATTGTTTATATGTGGTCCAAGAGATCTTAATTGGGCCCCTATGTTCAAGAGTGTCTCTTCCTATTGCTTTGTTTTCCCCCTTATACTTTAGTTAGCCCTTTAGGTTGCTAAACCCAAAATTGGCTAAGTATGAGGTTTTTTTTTGGTTCTTTGTGAACATCGGGTACCATTTGGGACTTGGAAACTGTTGTGCCTCCGTACTTACACCCCATTTTTTTGCTTTTGGGCAAAATGGGGAGCCCCCTCTTTTGGCTTTGGGTGTTGTGTCTTCCCCCCCCTTTCCTTTTTTCACTTTCTCTTTTTCCTTTGTTTCTTTTCTTTTGCTCTGTTTGTCTTTTTGAAGTTTAAGTGTCAGGCTTCCAAGGGAGGGTATACCTTCCTTGTGAAGCCCGACCCCTGATTTTTCCTTTTTTTCTTGTCGGTCGTTGCCACTTTCCTTATCGTCGAGCTTCGTGTGTCAACCTTATCACTTGCTCAGGTGCTTCGCTGGCAGTGTACAATAGCGACGCCTTGTTTGACAAGCATGTCAAATCAATCTTTTTAGGTAGATCGAATGAGAATTTGAATTAAATGATAAGCAATGTTAGGAGTTAATGCCACCATCCCATGAATTGGCACACCATTAATGAAGTTAAGTACTATTATCTTAAAACTTCATTCCTTTTTTACAATTGCTAGTTCAAACAAATGCATTTTTCTTGAAGAGCTCTACAAATTTTTGCCATTATTCTTGAGGAAAATTGGCTTGTGTTTTAGCACAAGTGGGTGTGCGTTTGGATTGACTGGATTGGTTTATCGTCTGTGACGTGTTTGTCTGGATTCTTGTTGTTCGTGTGCTTGTGTTTGCTTTCCTAGTTTGCATTCTCTTGGTTTGTGTTTGTTTCACTTTTCGTTTCCTTCGTTCTTGTCCTTTTTTCTCCTAAGTGTCGCTCATAATGTCTAGGTTGGTTAATTTTTCCTTTAACTTCCAAATTTATCCATTCAGCTAGCTTGTATGGTTAGTGTGCATTTTGGGTTGCCAGGTTTGTTTGTTTGTTGTTTGGTTTTGTTTTGTGTGTTTTCATTGGTTTCATTCCCATTCTTGTGTTTTTTATTTTTGGTTCTCGGATTGGTTTTGGCATTCCTCTGTTCTTTTCATTTCTTTTTTTTTCCTCATTTTTATTTTCTCTCATCATTTTTCTCAACTCTTTTTCTTGCCAGATTGTGTCTTGCTGGCGCACTGATCAATGGTGTTTGTGACGTCATCGTCGGACGTTAGACCTTGGGATTTTATTGTGATTTCCACTTGGTCGTTTCAAATGGTTCAAATTTTTCTCACCATCGGGCTTCGGGCTTTGTTATTCCCTTACTCCCTACTCAAATTCGTTTGCATAAGGTATGAAGTATGTCCGGTAAAGGGTATGTCCAACTCCCGATAGTCGACAAAGCATTTTTGAGCAATAGGTTAAGGCACGTAGGTCTCCAAATAATTTGCCTTCCCCACACAAGTGTATGATTTCCTTAGGTTTTGACTTGGATCCTTGCCTTAGCATTTCAAAGACTTAAAACACAGTTTTAGGTTTTAGACTTTGCAATGTTCATTTGTTGCTTGCTCAAAACATTTGCAAGGGGTAAGGGAAAACCCGATCCCCGACCAATGACCTTACCTTTTTGACTTAGCTTATTTGATAAATCTTTTTGGACTTTGGACTTTGGAGATCCTTCTTGCCTATTACTCACATAGCCTTTGCTAAGGGTATAGAGGATTCCCAACCTCAGATCCTCAAATTTGTGCTTTTCGTTACACTTAGCCAAAATCCTTGCTTTCATAAATTCTTTTAGATATCGGACATTAGGGATCTCGTTTGTTTGTTTCCTTATAGAGGTAGGAGGTATGACAAGCCCTCGACCTTCGATGCCAACCATCACAAAGGATTGTTTTCATCATGGCAAAATTGCCAAGTAAGCCTTCATTGAGTCCCTTTCAAAATTAATTAAGTTAGATCAACAAAAGTGAATTGGGCCTCTATTGTTAGGATTTCGTTTTAAGTAATACCTAAGTAAAACGTGAAAACGAAAAGGTGCAACCCCATAGCCCAATCTCCAAAACCCTTTCAAACTTTGTGGGTCGGGAATGTCATTTACATAGTGTCGATAACAAAAATGAAAGGGGTAAAGGGGATCCTCGATCCTCGACACCCGATCGAGCACTAATATCCTTTGTGTTGAAAAGATAAGGATACATGATACCCCAAATCTCTGATGCCTGATGAGAGGAATATTCAACAAGGTAAATCCATTTCATAGGTATTGGGTATAGGGGATTCCTGATCCTCGATCCCCAAAGGTCTTAATAACAAAAAAAGAGATGAAAGCTTAGGTGTAGATGTTGATGGTAAAGGGTAAGGGGTAAGCCCGAAGGTCGATCCCTGAAACTTTTCTGTAATCCCAGCTAGACAAATTGTAACTTTGAGATAAGAGTAGATATGGCCTAACCTGGTTTGTCTTGCAGGATAAACCGCAAGTATAGTTATTTTGTGTTGAATACAAGTTCATGGAGTCAAAGGAGACTAATGTTGTAAGTAGATTTTGTTGTAGAGTGGGTCGATGATGGTGTGTGTATATTCAAGAGGGTTTCTTAGTCACAACTAATGATTTTCCTTTGCCACATTTTTTTGGGACAAATATAATGTTGAGTTATATGAGTGTAACAACACTTTGAACACATTGCAAGATTTTTAATGATTTTCTCATGTGATATATGGATATTTGTATTTCTATTATGCATTAATAAGCACGCTCTGTTACAAGTATCATGATATTTTCTCTATGCAAATACATAGCTTATCAATCTTTTGATTCTAGTTTTTTCTTGTCCTAGTGAATTGTGACTCTATTACCCAAGGAATAGGCATCAATCTAGAACTGCATCACCAATATTACATCATTAGTCATATCCAAATATTAATCATTATTTTAATAATAAATTGGTCCTTCTAAGTATTCGTGATTGTCAATTTAACTAGGGAAACTATGTTCAGTGAGCCTCAAATCTAGATTCATTTAATGTGGTTCATGCTTGCACATTCATATATGTGTTTTGTAGCTAGTATTTCTAGACCTAGTTACATTATTTGAGGTCAAGAGAGCTAAGATCGAAGTGTAGAAGAGATTACCCACTTTTGTAGAGTTGACCTTAAACCTCCATATTTTTTTGATGATCTAATTTCACTTGCATGATGAAAACCCTGTTCTTTTGAGTGTTATTTCATTTTAGGAAGTGAAGCAATGATTTTAGAACCCAAAAGTACATATTTTTTCATATTATCCATAAACACATTTCTTAAGCTAAATGAATATTTATTTATGAATACATTTTTATAATATGTACATGTATGATGTGGCGATGGTTTTATTTGTTGTTTTAATTTTCATACAGGATAATTTGTTAGACCAATTCCTATAAAACACTTGCAAAATTTATGTTATGTGTTGAGTGACTATCGTGAATGACAAAGGATTTTAAACTTATGTTTGTAGGGAATGTTCTTACTTGCTAATGATCAATGGCTGATTTTGCTACCTTTTCCACTTCTTAAACTCTCAAGTCTTTTCCAAGTAGGTTGTGGAAATGATTAAATCAATCTAGTTTCATAGAGGCTGGAAAATAATGGTTTGACAAGGATTTTTAGAAGGTTATTATAGATAATGTGACAATTTTTTAAGAAAAAATATGAGTATAGTCAAAATTTATGGTATTATTCTCCTTCACCATACTTGCAAATTAGTTAGGAAAAATTTATAAGGTTATAGCAAAGTGAAGTTAGGTACTTTTAAAATCCATTGGAAATTTTACAAGTTCAACAATTCATCAAATTCTTGAAATTGCACTTTGGTGGTGTTTATACAACTAAAAAATTCAAAGAACAATCTAAAATTTGATTGTTTGTTAAGGGCTTTAAAGGTTTGTCAAAATTTTAAAATATTCAAAATTCTCTACTTGTTGGAACTCTCTTTGGTTTGAAAGGTTTAGAAAATTTCTGATATTTCTTTTTATTTCAAGAATTTTTAAGCATTTTTATCAAAAATATTTGGAGTTTTATGGAGTTCCGAGAACCCTGAGAATCCCCAATAGTCCCTAAAGGTGCCATAACTCTTAAAGGTTCCTAATTACCTCTTATCCCCCAAATTTTTTTATTCATGGATGTTTGTTTCATGTCATTGATGTTATAATTATAACTTAGATTTTGTCGGAGGTTCCCAAGGTACCAGGAACCTCCCCAAGCCACGATTCTTAAAGGAACACAATGTCAAAGCAACAAAGCCAAACTCAACACACTTTCTAGCATCCTTCTTACACAAAAACATGATGGAAGTTATGGAGTATGGATATCCATGGAAGCATAATAGAAGGGGAGTTGGTTAGATATTATAGCTAGAATGTGCTGGTATCGATTTTTGCAAAGTGTGAAACTTATGAAACATCATGTAAAGAAAAATTTCTAGATATGCCCAAAAAGGATTTATTGAAAGGTTTTAGAAGCTTTCAAACAAATACAATCATAAATGTGAATCTAAATCCCTCCATAATTTTTGTCAGAAATAATAGCTGCAATAACATTGGTAGACATGAAGAACAAAAACAAGAGTGATGATGGACGGGAAACAAAGTGACACTAGTGTTTTGAATTCTTCTGAACCAAACGACGATGGTGATGGCTTGAAGGATTCAGATGGGAATGCTGTGTTGGCTGAGGTTCTTTGGCTGGGTTTTTCCTTGTTGGGTGTTGAGGGGAAGTTTCTTTTTTTCCCTCGTTTTGTTTGGAAGGTTGGTGTAGTTGCTGCAAGTGCTGCTACCGCCTTGGCTCCTCTTGCCTCTTCTTGGGCTTGGTTGTTCCTATGCTTGTTCATGAGGTCTTTTGGGTGCATGATGGTTGGGCCTGATGTGGCATTTTTTATTCATTACAGTGCTTTTGGGTGGTTGAATGGTGCTTTGGCCTGCTAGGGACTCTGTTATATTGCTCAGTTTTGGAGTGCTATAGTTTTTTTATCTACAGTCCTTCTTGACTGTTGGTCTATTCGGGATCTCTTGTCCCATGCTTTTCCTTTTTTGTTCTCCTTTGTTATGAGGGTTTGGTGGTTGAATATCTCCTTTGGGGTTGTTGTGTTTCATTTTATGCTCTTTGGTTGTCGTCTGGGCTTTGTGAGAGCTTTCTCCTCTTGTTCAAGAGCTTCTTTGTGCTTTTGGGTTCCTTTTTAACACTATTTTATGGATGGATTTATCTCTTTTCATTTTCTTCTCCTCTTGACGTGGAAACCCTTCCTTTGGAGGTGGAGGAGCCGATGGTGAATATGACAGAGAGTTTGTTGTCTGTTCTACTAGTTGTTATGCTATCATTGGCACTTTTGCACCTGTTGTTTTCTTTCTCTATGGGAACCTTTATTACCTTTTTGGTTGGCTTCATGTTTCCTTTGGAGATGGTTCTTGGTGGAGTTAAGTGTCTTTTCCTCTTTTCTTGGGTGGTCTTTGGTGCCTTGGGGAGGCATTTCTTCGCTCTCTCTGGGTTGCGGCTGGTTCAATGGTTTTTGCTTGACTATAAAGCAAGGCTCCTGCCCTGCTTTCTTGGAGGCTCTGGGTTCTTTTCCTATGAAGGAGGCATTCTCTTTTTTCTATGTTTGTCACTATTGTTGTGATGTAGTTAGTTTTTTGTTGTTCGTCTGACATTGGTGATTCCAAGTATTGTTCAATGTTGGGGTGCTGTCTCTGTCACCTCTTTGTTTTCGAACCTCATGGGGGTTGTCTTGGGGATTTTTTTGTAGAGGATATTGTTTACTCTTTCTAGGGGTGGTGTTGGTCTTCATCTTCATGATGGTGTTCTCCTGACTTTGTTCCTGTCACTTTCTGGCTGGGTTGTTGTGACATTTAAGGGAGTTGTTCTTGTCCCTTCAGCTTGTTTATTTTCTTCTTTGCTTCCCACAATGTTTGGTTCTCATATGGAAGTGGAGACTTGTTTTGTAGGTCTTTTGGGAGGATTTATTTCCTCTTGCTGGCTCTCTTTTGCATCTCCTATTGAGGTGGAGTGTGCTCCTATGGAGGTGGAGCTTGGGTTTGCTAGTTAGGTGAGACAATTGTTTAGTGATTTAAGCTGTTGGATTTGCACTAGTTTTCTCCTATTTCTGTAGGTTGGTTTCTTATGTTGCTTTTCTTTGCTGTTGCTACCTTTGTTTCTTTGTAGCTAGTCTATGTTTCCTGGTTTCGTGCTCTGTTCAAAAGCATGGCTTGTTTGATGTTCTTCAGGCTCAATGTTGTTGAGTCTCACACTAACTCATTTGACTGCAAAATCCAACGAAAATTTCCAATGAAATATGTATAATTTGATGTATTGTTGGGTGCTTGTGAAATTTGATGTGTAATTTTCAATTTTTTAAAATTTTATCCCCAATGTTCGTTAAAATTTCGACAAACATGGAAAATAAAAAAAATCAAATTTTGGCCAACATAAATAAAAGTGAGTTTACCTATTTATTACGACAGTGTTTTGCTGTACTTGCGAATTTTCTCTACTTGAGACAGTTTGTGGAGAACTAAGGATGATTTTCTTGGGAAAAATAAAAAATTCAGAAGATGTCGCCGGGTTGAGGGTAGTCATTGTCTTTCCAGAATTCATTTGTGATCAGTTTACTGGGGACACTCATATTTTGCACTCTCCTTGTTTTTCGTTTTTGGACTTATGCATTTTGATGTTTGTTCCAGTTTTTGGCGGGTCTTGTCTAATTTTGGAGTCAACGGTTGGAATCATAGTAAAATCAGATTTAATAGTTCTGGAATTAGCATTTAAAGTGCTTTTGGGTTCATTAACTAGCTCTTTTCTCTTTTGGAGGTTGGTTACCAGATTTTGGTGCATCATATTAGTTATTAGATTTTGTTACTTGTCTATGATTAAAATTATTAGAGTTTGAGTTTGATATTTTTTTTTTTTTTTTATATTCAAGCTTGGTAAAGAAAAATCATGTTAGATAATATTAGTGCAGAACAAAATGAAGAGACACTTGCTAGATTGTGGGCTAGATTGAAAAGAAAGGGTGATGGGAAATGTTATTGTCCTTACAATAATTGCAAGGTCTTAAAGATGAGATGACTTTAATCACAACAACTGAGAAACATTGTAGGCATGGTCTCGTTGAAGGGGGCAGTTTGTCGTCCATTGGTAAGTTGTTTTTTATATGTGTTTCTATTGATTGAATTTGTAAATGTTTATATCATTTTTTATTTCTATATATATAAAACATCACTTGATCATGATCATGGTTTATTTGTGTCGATAATTATTATAAAGGTGGGTGCCCTAGGGCCTGCGTTATGGATATCACGCCCTAGAGAATGTGTCTTGCAAGCGGAGGAACATGGAGCTATGAATATCGAAGATGAAGTTAATGATCCTGGAAGAAGATGATCATCTTGACTGATTGAAGATGATGGTACAAATACATTGATCCATGACACATTTAGTGGCAGATGAATTTGATGATGTTCATGATTTACCTTTACTTGAGAAGGCATACGAGCCCCTTTATGAAGGCTCCGAAACAACTCTTCTCTTTGTTGTATTGTTGTTGTTGAAGTTGAAGGTTATGAATGGTTTATCCAACATAGCAATCTCATGGATGTTAAGGTATGCCATATATGTCATCTTTTTTCATCTATTTTAATTGTTAGTTCATCACTAGTAAATAAAGGATGAAATATGTACCATTAATATTCTTTATATTAACAAATTATTTTTTTGTTGTAGATTGATAGGTGAATTTTTGTTATCACCATCTAATATTTTACCTCGCTCATACCGAGATTTATCTACCATTATGAAAGATATTGGAATGGAGTACCAAGCAATAGATGCATGTCCCAATGATCATATTATATATCATAAACAACATGAATTTGCAACAGAATGCCCAAAATGTCATATCAGTAGATATCAAACAAATCAACTAACAAAAAAGGTGCCTCACAAGGTTCTTCATTATATTACCATTATTCCACGTATGTAACGATTATTTAGGTGCGAAAGCTTAGCGCAATTTATGGATTACCATGCACGGAATAGAAGTGGAGATGAAATTCTTTGAATTCCTGCAGATGTTTCTGCATTTAGGGACATGGAGGAAAAATGGCCACACTTTAATGAAGAACCTCGTAATCTCAGACTTTCATTGGCAGCGGATTGTGTCAATCCATTTGGAGAGATGATATCTATTTACTTAGTGTGGCTTGTTTTTGTTTTCAACAATAACATTCCTCCATGGATGTCAATAAAGAGGGAGCACATAATGTTGGCAATGATTGTTCCAGGTATTTGTTTACATTAATTTTCTTTAACGTAGTAACATCTCATTTGTCTTATTTGTTGCATAATGACTTATATTTTTTTCATTTAAGAGTCATGTACATTAATTTATATATATTGCAGTAAAATGGTTATAATAATTATTTAATGTTTATGTTCATTCAACTAGGTAAGTACCAAGTTAAAGATATGAATGTATATATCGAGCCTCTTATCGATGAGTTACTAAAGTTATGGAATGCGTCACTATGTATGGCGTCTCTAGACAATAGGACGAAGACAATTTCAATTCCATGCAATGCTTGTATGGACAATTCATGATGCTTTAAGGCTAACTTGTTTTTGTGTATGTTATAACGTTCAGCACTTTAATGATATTTGTTTTGTGAAGTAGTTATATTGCATGTTTTTAAATAATCTATTCATTATATATAATTATAAAATTGACATATTTAATCCAATTATATATGATCTTGCTTGTCTTCAAACAAAGGGAAATTTGCATGTCAATTTGTGGTCCAAAGATGAAATCTCGTGGTTCAACAAGTTTAAGCGGGTGTTTGGTGGGTATGGGCGCTTCCTCGAAAGGCTCGTAGGTATCACTTGGAAGTATCTTTTCAATGGGAAAGAAGAGACTACATCAAAACCACGAAATGCTACCTGCTTATGGAAGTTGGAATATAATAGAGTTAATCGTCAAGGTTATACATTTGATCAAATTTTTATCTATCATATATGATATTTTTGGAATTTATATTTTTATATTGTGTTTTGTTTTCTCATGTTGTAATTGATAATGATTGTTGTTAATTTGTTTGCTTATATGCTTCATGAAGGTGGTCGAGGCATTAATGGTGACTTCCTGAGGGAATGAAAAGTTATCCCAGACAATTTAGTAGGTTTCCTACTATGAGTAGCTACAAATTGTGCATTTGTTTGATACAATTCATATCTGAAAGAATATAATAGAAAATTATGAAAATATTGGATGGAGGGTATGACAAAGAAAAAATTGTCAAAATTTGTAGTGACATTTAGGAAGCCAATCATGCAATGAAAAATGTCATTCAATTAAATAGTGATGGAGACCAAATTAATATAAGTGCCCTTCCTTGGTTATTAATGGAGCAGCAAAGCAATGCTATAAAAGAATTCATATGAAAAATTTGATTTCCCATATGATTTGTTGCGAACATAAACAATATCATAATAAAGAAAGGTGAATTTGGGTCAGGGATGAAAACACATGATTGGCATACCTTCATTAAGGTAATTATTCTGGTATATTATATATATATTTTTATATTGCATGTACTTTTCAGTGTATTATGTTTACTACTTTTGGAAAAGTAATGAAAAGATCATTTTATAATTGTTGCAGTACGTTCTACCTCTATCTCTCCCAGACAACTTCAACAACAATGTCAAGCAAGTTATATATGATCTTGGAAAATACATGAGGTAAGTAGTGATAAATATTCAATTCGTTGTATATATCTTATAATTGCCATTTGTTTTACTTGTTATGTGATATATTGTATATTTTTGATAAATCTCGTTAATATATTTGTGCCTTGAATCACTTGTAGATGGCTGTCATCTAAAGAAATCCATAAAGAAGATATAAATTATTGGAAGAGAAAATTTCCTCATCTAATGTGTGAAATGCAAAAGTGTCTCCCTTCGACATTTTTCAATGCATAAGAACACTACATCATACACCAAGTTGAGAAGATTGAATTGTGTGGACCTGTACACACAAGGTCAATGTGGATGGTTGAGAGGCACTTGAAATTTTTGAAGGATTTGGTTAGACAAAAAGCAGATCTTGAGGGTTCTATGGTTGAGGGATAGATGGTATACCAGACCATGGTGTACATTTCTAAATATCTTCCTAAGTTTGCAACAAAGATCCATGTAGATCGCATTTGGGATCCCAACTCCATTAACAAATTCAAAGGGCAGTACCTGATGGGGAAAGGTAGATTGAGGAAAGTGAGAGGTAATTATAATACATTTTTCATTTAGTTTTTATGTATATTGTACTTATTTAATTATTAATCTTCAATATACATCAATTATAAATTAAGGTCGTATACTATGCTAATTAACTAATTGATGTAGACCTGGGAGGCTCAACTCAACCAACCTATCAACCTGCCTTTAAAAGGCTTCCAAAAAGTTTAGAATAACCACTTTAAACAATCCAAACAACTGTCAAAGCCTGACAAACAACATAAGTCAGATTTCACACTTTGACTCTTTGAATCCTTGTAGCAGTGCAAACCTACTAGTTTTTCCCAATAACTCAAAAATTTCCCAAAATAATAGACAAACCCTTGATGGTTTTAGACACCCATTTTGGTGTTATTAAACATAATTCAAGGGAAAGTACAAATCCTTTGGACCAAATCACCAAAATCACCCTTTCTAGGTTGTGTTGATAAGGCTGATTAGGCCTATTTTACAAAGCAACTAGTCTTTAAACTTGTCATATGCCCATGAAATATTGGGAAGCAATTTTTATGCCTCCAAACCTCCAAATCCACAAAAATATTCCACTTGTACGGCCAAATTCTTGCCAAACCCAAAAACCCTTGTTTTAGGCCAAAATCATGAGGGTTTATTCAATCTCGTACTTCCACGACCTCCCAGACCTCAAAACCAACTCATAAACAACCCATTAGGTCTGCACATGGGTAAAAATTCATAAAATCAGATCTCCCATACATATTTTGTTGAAACCTAGGCTTGAACCTCTCATTTCACATGCTTTTCTTCACAAAACTCTTAACGACAGCAGCTATACCTTCTTTATTTCTCATCCTATGAGGGTTTACAATGATCACTTTATGCCTTTAAAGGCCTTTACACCTCAACTACCGAACAACCACCTCTATAACTGAATTTTTAATCTTTTATGATCACATGAAACATAAAACACACTAATTTCAAGGTTATTAACATCACTATTGAAATGTTTTAATTTTTTGAACTTTCAAATGTATTGAAACTCCTAGGAAACCTCTAAGACCATTCTAATGGCTTGATAATAGCCTTATTATTGACATGACACTAACCTTGCACCCTTTTACATGTAAATTCTCCAATTTGCCTTAAAAGGACTACAAAACTCTTTAGTGCAAGACTCAAACTCATAACTCAAAACTTCACCTAGAACATGTCTAATGGTCTTAATTGACCTTACTCAAGACAAAAACATCCAAAATACTCACTCTACCTATTTACCATCTATCCACCTTCAAATAATCACAAGTTGAGAATGAGGTATAGGTGCTCCTGCACCACTAATTATATGTCATTTGTGAATTTTTTTTTTGATATAGTTGGTCGAGAGTGGGATGCACTACATTTGTACGTCACAAACAATCTTGATTGGATGATGGTATGGATTGAACGATGTCAACAATTTAGTTGCATATTAACATGGGAAGGTGTGGCTTCATTGGTTAAAGAAGCTCATCGTAATGGAGATTCCAATGTTACACCAAGGGAAATTGATTTAGCATATGGTTTAAGAGATAAATACGTACATATAGATATATTAATCACCCATATTATTTAATTATTTTCAATTATATTGATGTATATATATGTTGAGATTTTTTTCTTTGCATACATTCGGGCAAGAATAAATATGTTTATCAATTTATGATATTGCAATAATTTTTTCATGTTTGACATATTGCAGGTGAAACACCACAAGGCTATGTGGTGTAATGGTCGTATATTTCAAATCAAAAAGTTGGATGACATGAAGAACACTTGTGATTCGGGATAATTGCAATCTTTCATTGACTAATGTTTCATCTAGAAGCGACATACATCTAGAAGTCTCGAAAATCGATACTATGGGATTTTGGATGGTATACTTAGTGTGAATTTAATTCCCAAATTAGTTCTATTTGTCGTCCTATGGTACAAATATGATTGAATGAAAATGATCAGGAGAGCTGTTATTGAACATGATAATGGATTTACCATGGTTAATACAAGGTTGATCGGGGGAGCTGAAATGGGCCCTATGTTCTTCCAAGCCAATGTGGTAGTTATTTACTTAGAGGTTCAGGTACACTAGGTTGGTCATTTGTTGTTAGACATGATCCAAGAGGAAGGCGGTAAAGTATAATGTGGTGGAAGAAGAAGATATCGAAGAACTAGAAGATGATGTGGATGATGATTAGGATCAATAGTTAGTTGATGATGTGCCTGATGAAGATGTCGAAGAGGAGGAACTAGATCATGATGATGTAGGAGTTAATGTTCATGAAGATGATATCCGTGTGGATGATGACATTATTGAAATTGATATCAATGATGATGATGATGATATGACCAATCCTTACAATGTTGAATTTGGATCGGATGATGACAAAGAGTTGGATGAAGAAGAAGATCAATGATGTTGAAATTTATGAGTTATCTCGATTGTACTATTTATTTGATATTAATTTCTTGATAGATTATTTGAATTATGTGGTTAGATAGTGTAATTCTTGATTTTATGACTTTTTTATGCTGTACATAAGTATTCATGATGTAATTTTTAATGTTTAGTTTTCCTTCCTGATTTTCCAATATTGTAGTTATTTTGAAGTTTCCAATGGTCATAATGAATTTTATTTTTGGGAAATTTCTTGTTAATGACACTTGATAGTAGTAGTGAAATAATTGCTAGCTTTGGATTTTTTGGACTGATGAGTGTTGGCAATGTCATTTTTAGTTTCATCTCCAATTTGATTACTAGGATAGATAATGTTGGATTGATTGGATTATGTTGGAGGAAGATTGTGGCTTTGTGTAATGTGAGCAAATTTTGGGTGGGGTAGTTGCTATTGGTAAGGTGGATCAGTCGTTTGTGTGAAGGCGATACACTTATATTGGGTGAGTGTTCTTTTCTTAGAAAGTTGGTATTGCGCTTTTGATGGGTTGTGATTTTATTAGATGGGTTATGGAGCACTTATTTATGTAATTTATGTGTATTTTAATTTGTAATTTATTAAATTCGATGAGATGGGGGATTATGTGGGTTGCTTTGATTGATATTAGGTTATTTAGTTGTTAAGTCAAGTGAGACCTGGAATTTAAGTATATATATCTATTGAATATGTGTAGAGTGTTGAATATTTTTAGATGAAATTTAGTTATTAACTCAAACAACTTTTCCAATTTAACTAACATCTTTTAAGATATTAAACAAATATGATTTATGAAAGAAGTATATTGGCGTGAAATTAAATATGATTTGTATTCCAATGTAAAAACTACAAAGAATGGAAACAATTCTTTCAACACATAAACTATTATGTAGTAGTCAATTAAAATGAAATAGCTTACTCTATATTAGTTAGGATACACAACTAAGAAAATGATCTAAATAGTCTAATAATTTGACCATTAACATATAGCAATTTCTATAGAGTTGTAGATCTCTTCCATTTCAAAAACACAAAACAATATTAGGTAGATAATCAAACATCTTTCATTTCTACAATGACTTATTTATCCTAGAGAAACTAAGTATATAGTATACAAAGAAAATGAACAAATCCACAACTACCCCTATTTTGAAGGAGTTTAATTCTCTCCCCTTCCTGATCTCCCTAATATTGTCTAATTATTTTAAAGAGACCAAGGGTCATAACACAACTTTATTCAACCCACTAAGTAGCTTGGTTAATGAAACTTGACAAAAGAAACAAAACAATTGCTACATTTGGAATTTCATGTGGAATGAAGAGTGGTGATAATAATCTACTTATAGTTTAATAAAACACTATTTTTAGAAGGCTTGACATTAGAGATATAGAGGGAGGGAGAGATGGGTTGAAGAGGAAGAGAGAGAAGAGATGAAGATAGATAGGATGTACAAAAGGGAGAGAAAGAAGAGGCAGAGACTAGGGAGAGTGATATGTAGAAAGGGAGAGAGAGAAGAAGATAGGGGAGTGAGGGAGAGATAGCTCAATATATATAAAGGCAGAGGGAGAGACATAGAAAGGGGGTGATATAGAGATATAGAGGAGGATGGTGTGAGAGAGAGAGAGATAGAGATA
>VDFB02369361.1:62059-136168 GCA_007258455.2 Sequoia sempervirens
AATCTAAAAACCTAGCTCGTCAAATTGGAGAAGTGAGTCGCGCGCCAACAGAGGAAAGGTTGTAGGAAGCCCACAGATCGAGCTTGCCTGGCTACAAAAAATGGAATTTTTGCAATTTTTTTTACCACGAAGGCCTCTACATCTCATTCGTCGCCAAAATGGTCCGTATATTTCATCTGAAATTTATGAATTAGAGTGCTATAGGGTTTTTGATTTGATTTGGTTTGTGAATATTACTCTTTGTGATTGTATTTTGTATATTTTTCTTCAATGTCGGTGGGACAAACCATAACTCAGTGCTTTCAATCACTTTGCAACTCCATTATTGGTGACTCTGTTATTTTCTTGTGAGAATCACAAGTTGGAATGCATGTCTGTTGTTTGCAAGTGAGAATCATAGTTCACCGCCTTGTCTATGCTACGACATTTGGGCCCCAAATTAGACATCATCCTTTTTCACAATCACACAAGCTACCCTATTGCAAGGAGAACACATAGAATCACTAATAATGAGAGCCCATACTAGCCCAGCTAGAATAGTTGCACCACCTTTCCCCAAATATGATTAGTGAAAAAAGTTAAACTCTCTCCAAACAAATTTAAGAGTACATTCTAGCTCAAATCTCATAGCTTTAGTTTCTTGAAGGAGAAAGCAATCCATTTTAAGCCTATTATTGTAAGAGGATCTTAAAATGCATTCTTTCCAGAAGATTCCAAACTCTAACATTCCAATTGGTGCATCCTATTTTCATTTATAGTACAACCTATCAAAATATTTGGGTTATTTTTCCTCTCCATTTTTTCCACTCTTGTGATTATTAACACATGAGTCAGTTTTCTTTCTCTCTTTTCATCCATCCACATCAACACTTGGCCTAGGGATAAAATCTCCCTAGATGGTAGCTTCATCTTGGAATAGATAATTAATAAAATTGAATCTTTACTCTTAGATTTACTCATGAAAAGTGTATGGGAAAGGTCTTTGGAAATCATAGACTCAATGTTTTGTAGAGCTTGGGGAGCAATGGGAGGTGTAGCCAAATTAACTCTTTCAATATTTCTAAGGAAAGCTCTTGGGCATTTTTTTATTACCTAGAATTATCCTTGAAAAAAAACAAGAAGAGCAAGCTCATTGTTGACAAAAGGCATATATGCAAGGATACCAACATATGCCTCACTAGAATGAGAGTCCTCCAATTTTTCAATAATCTCATCTAAAGTATCAAATTAATTCTCGTAAATTTTTCTATTGTCTATTTTATTATTTACTACACAATCAAGGATGAAATTCTATTAGCTACAAGTCTATTAATATTCTTAAGAATTTTTGGGCCATGCCTTCTTTGATGACCATCCATTTTACATAGAAAACAAGCATTCAAACCTCTCAAAACTTCAATATCATGTTTAGTTTGATTATCTCTCAATTGAAAGTGAAAAATATGTAGAATACACTCATCAGATTTGAGAGATATAAAAACCCTAGAGTTAAGATGGGGAAGAGTAGACCTTGTTTCTTCCACTTGCAACACATTACCCAAATATTTGAGGACTTGAGGGATAAAAGTTCACATCTAAGTGGAGATATTTTAAAATTCTAACCACCTTAACATATAATTGGCTAAATCATTACATAGGGTAGAATCAAGGGTTCAAAGATGGACCTAAAAACAAAACTTCCCATATTCTAAAACTCTTTCTTTTAAAACTCTTGATTGCATTCCATGATTTTTGAAGAAGAAAGTGAATAAATCTTTATGTATCATTCTATATAAAGAAACATAGACGCCCATCAATTTTCCCCCACATATTGACAATCCACTCATCAAAAACAATCCTCAAAGAGAGGAAATCAAGACCATACAAATAATGAAGGCATCAATCTTTTTAACCACTTCTTTCTTAACAACTTCAACCATATCTAGGTTTGGTTTTATGTAATATTTTATCACTTACAATGTTTTTTCCTTTATTTTCTACCACTCTAAATTTTCTACCAACATTACTTGTTTTATGTCCATTTGTTTCTTTATCCATCAAATTTATACATGGCTAATCATGATATCCAAGTTATTAACTCATAACCACCCTTCTAATAGACAAAAAGAGTTGGGAAATGATGATGAATATTAGGAAACAACCACTAAATACCACTTAAAACAAAACAAACAACCAAAAAATCAAGTGTACAACTACAAAGTATATCTACTTCAGACACCCATAAAACTTGGGAAACCACAAACAAAAAAATATAGAAATGAAATAGGGTTGATAAAATAAACATGACACACAAAAATATAAGTTCAAATAATCACACCAATTACTCTTTGTGATTGTATTTTGTATAATTGTCTTCAATTCCGGTGGGAAAAACCATAACTCATTGCTTTCAATCACTTTGCAACTCCATTATTGGTGACTTTGTTGTTTTTTTGTGAGAATCACAAGTTGGAATGCATGTCTGTTGTTTGCAAGTGAGAATCACAGTTCACCGCCTTGTCTATGCTACAAAATTTTTCATACATGTCTACCAAAGCATTTTATCAAATAGTTCACTACCTTGCTGCTATGGGCTAAAAGCCTAAAACAAGTGCTTTTGAACAAGCTATGGGAAAAAATCTATCAAAGCATAAAAGCAATAGCATAGAGAAGGAAGTGAACTATTTGGAAAAATGCCTCAAAGAATTGTGGTCTCATGGTGATGGAATGCCATGATGAATGCCTATGGCTATGGATTGTCATAACATTCCATCTTCATGAGACTACATTTCTTTGAGGAATTTTTTCAAATAGTTCTTTGCCTTGCTATGCTATGACATTTTTCATACATGGCTACCAAAGCATTTTATCAAACAATTCATTGCCTTAATGCTATGGCTAAAATCCTAAAACATGTGCTTTCGAACAAGCTATGAATGCTTGTAAAAAAAAATTCTAAGCATAATAGTAAGCAATAGCATAGACAAGGCAATGAACTATTTGAAAAAATGCCTCAATGGTGATGGAATGCCATGACAAGCCATATACAAGGTAGTGAACTATTTGAAAAAATTCCTCAAAGAAATGTGGTCTCATGGTGATGGCATAGAGAACTAGAACATTGATGCAACCACTCATCCTACCTTAAAACATACCAAAAGTCTCCTAGCAATTAGACAAAGGAAGATTTAAGATGACTTAAACAATTTTTATTTCCAAAGCATAAAATTATGATGACTTAACTAGTCTTAGTACACACTCCCTCCTTGTTAACCACTTAGACATATGGAGTTTATTAGTGGAAAGCTGAACCACCTCACATGTGCACCTGAATTATGTCTATTAGTGTTCTAGTGATGAAATGATAGATTAATCATAATGTCACCTTGGGATCACATCACCATGAAAGAACTTCATCCAACATCCTTATGAGTGTAGGTACCACCAAATAGGTATTTTTCAGATCTGTCTTCCTCGAGCGAGGGAAATTTAGGAGGAGAAGAGGAAAGTGAGACATGTAGTAGGTCTAAAAGAGGGAGATCAACTAGAGGTCAAAATATTAGAAGAAAATTCCATAAACGCATGGAATTTTTTCTTGTTGAAGTATGATGATGAGAGCATAGGCGACATCGAGGTTCCCTTGAGGTACAGACATCTACGGAAACAATGGGTACCTAGGGAACTTCCTCCAATAAACACTGATTTTTGTGTCAACGAGAGGATATATCGCATAGAACCATCGCCATTACATAGTTTGGGCCTATTTTGCATGGAAGACATAAAGGTATGTTATGAAAAAGTTACTGAATTGATGGAGTATGTTGGACCCTGTTATAGTTACAAAGATTGGATGCAACTGGTTCGATATACACGAAGTATGCGTAGGTATGCACTGTCAGCAAATTATATACAGCTAAAAGATAAGGATCAAAATAAAGGAGTGGCTATGTACATTGACAGAAGGCCAAAAGCATCAGGGAATATTGTAGGGTTTATAAACAATACACGACTTGGGTCAAAAAATAAGCAACCCAATTTCATATTCGAGGCTCACGAGGGAAATCGTGTATTCGTATTTGCGATAAAATCAATAACTACAGGGGAAGAGTTGCTAATTGATTAAAATTTGAATCGCTTAGATACAAACATAGTTACTATGGGGGTGGTACATATTATATACCATTTTACCCAACCTCCAATTAATGACTTCAATATACCATTTTATTATTATGTTTTTTTCTTAAGTCTATTGGTTTCATTTCGGTAATGTTTTTTTATATTTAATTTTTGTCACAACGTGACATTGATCGTATGGGGAAGGCTCCGACCCAGACCACAGATCGTGATGCATCTTCAGGCGCTTCTACTCGACAGGTTTACCTCATTATAATTGTACAAATTAGATACAAGCAAAATGTTTTATTATTATGTTTTTTTCATAAGTTTATTGGGTTAATTTCGATAATGTTTTTAATATTCTTGTTGTAGTCGATTGATTGGGGAAAGGAACCAACAGTAGAGGATAGCATCCATAGGGTCGAGGTGCAGTCACTATTATTGGATGACGACATCGCATATTCAACAAACCCTCTCGATATGATAAGGAAGACACAAAAATAAATGCAATGAAGAAATCCTTCAATTGTTATTCATAGTGCCTCAAATAGATGAGATAAGAGAGAGGGTTAAAATATTGACTGAGAGAGTACAAAACTTGCAAGTAAGCTGTCATGAGGTCTTTAATTATAACATAAGTTCATTCATGGTTTTATAATTTGTACTCTTTTATGTCATGAACTAAATATGTGTTATTTTTACAGGATTTTTTGCATCCTCATGATGCTGCTGCCCATGATCAGGGTACTACAGGTGCTTCCCGTGGAGTAGGGGTTGGTACAAGTGTCCATCCTGATCTTCTTGCACATACATCACATCATTCAACCCCATCATCCGTGCCTATATTTTCGATTGAAATGTCAACAACACATAGCATACATGCATCGGGTAGTACTGGTGATGCAGAGGCCACTAGTAGTGGTGATGTTTTAGCAACATTTCCTGGATCTTCCCATATTACTAGTACGAGAACATTGCCGATCACATTTGTGGTGACCGAGGATTTCGTTCCCATAAAGATAGAGGTGGTCCTAGGTAATTTAAAATGTTTTAATTATTATTATATATAATCCAATTGAAATTTACTTATTGATCTCTCTTTTTAGACTAATGATCCCATGATCATTTTGCAGGAAATGATGTTTTTTATAAACATCTAGGTGATATAACATTGGAGCTCTTTGGGCCCACCATACGTACATGATGGAATGCCCAAAATAAAGATTTAAAGGATGAGCTCATTAACCGTTTAGTTGTGCTGTTCGGTGATAAAACATTCAACCGAACCAAGGTCCTTAAGAAAGCTGGTACATATCTAAAGTATGTGAGGGACCAATATAGGTCACATTTAGAGAAGAAAAAAAAGTATGAGCGTCCCCCCATGATTCTGGAGAGGGAGTGGAAGGACCTAGTGTCGGATGGAAAGGAGAAGGCTGAAAAGAAAAAAAGGAAAGACACCACCAGGCCAAGGAAGGTATGTGATACTATCAGCAATGTAATTATATACTGATTACTCTTTCTTTTTACATAATCTAACGTATTTCAAACTTTTCATAGGCTGCCTAACACATCGAAGGCAACAAAGGAAAGACTAGAAAAACACGGGCAACACAAACTTGGCTCTGGTGGTTATATGAAATTAGCCACACAAATTGTAAGTATCAATAAATGAAATATTGCATCCAAATAATAAATTGCAAACAATTTTGGTTTTATCACACCATAGAAGCAAAATTCATGATCTTATGCAAAAATGTAGGGCTCTGAATTCAACAGAGCGCCCACAGAAGAGGAAATGAAGATTGCCTTCTAGCATGGCTATGAAGCAGTGGCTAAACGCCTAAGAGTCTTGACTGGGCAAACACAATCTTCCATTGCATCGGACACATAGGTAAATAAACTTAATAAAGTTTATTTAAAATTGAATACTTGTGCAATCTATTCAATATTAATTTCCACCATAAAGTAATTATGTGCCTATTTGTTTTAAATAGACAAACAATGATAATATTGTACATGACATTGGAATACAACCTGGTGAGGGTGGAGCACAACCTGTAGATGAAGATCATGGTGTGCATCTCGGTACTGGATGTATTCATGTGCTATACAAAACACAATATGGATTAATACAATTAAACATCTTTAATTACAATTGGTGTATTAATTAATGTATCCTTTCGTGTTTCAACTTTAGATCATGTAGAGTGTGATCAACAAGTTGAGCATGATCAGGTTAGAGAAGATTAGGAACATGATGTGGCCCCATCAGGTAAAGAGGACCACTCTAATGTTCTTTTAAACATATTTAATTTGAATTGGTGTATTAATTAATGTAACCTTTTGTGTTTCAACTCTAGATCAGGATTTAGAGGGTGTTCAACATGTTGAGCATGAGGCTATAAGACAAGATTAGGAACATGATGTTTCCCCATCAGGTAAAGAGCACCACTCTAATGTTCTTTTAATTAATAAAATACTTATAACAATAATAACAAAACATATCAATTTAACATTTCTTTGTTATTGTAGGCACTTCTTGCAAATGCCCATGTCGATCGCTACGACTAGGCTGCATTAAGATCACTTAGTAGAGGGCGTAATCAACTAAAGGGGGACATATGATTTAGAAAATGATACTCCACTTCAGATTTTTAGCTTCAAAAGAAACAAAAAAAGTGATTGTAATCATATTATGACAACCATATATTTTGATAATATGTAAAAACTAAATGAATGAATGTTATATGTTAATGAATGAATGTTATATGTTATTAATGGATGAATGAATGATTAATGTTATATGATCGGTATGGGGAATTGAGAGTGATGTGAGGGGAGGGGCCAAATGAGCTTCCACTGTCACGTGGTTGGCCTTGTTATGTAGAGAATATTAAACTATTCTTGAAAAAAAGAGAAGCTCAATCCAACTACATCCAAGTATCTTTTTAATTCCTCTATCTTTCATCAATATCTTTACTATTTGAACCTTGTACAAATGTTTTACATGAAGAACCCATTATTGTGAAATGTGCCTCCAGTTGAGTAAACTAAATCCATGCTCTACATCATAATTTCAAGTTGTTTCCATTCCAATGTTCCGAGTTTAGTTTGTTTGTATGGCTTTGTATGAATACCACATTGTGTTGTGTGTGGATTTGGTTTCAAAGCTCCGTTTCTACTTTTTTTAGTGGTGACATAACTCTAAAGTTTGAATTTTCATGCATAACAGGTTAGTGGAAAAATTGACAGCTTTGAAGGGTTTAGAGGCTCAATTGAGATAGATACATAGATATTTGTATCTTGCTGTTGATGGGAGGCTTCCACTTAACCATGAAATTTTGTACCATCTACAGGTATGCAAAAATTTCTCTACTTACATTCATTCAACTTACTGTCTTCCTTACCAAAATCTACCTTTGTTAAGCCACAACCATAACTAGCACACTGCCATAATGCTTCGATCTCAGTCATTAATCTTTGTCTTGAAAAAAAGGATAATAGTCATTAATACATTACTAAGGGTAAACATATTTCATACCTAAATCATTAAAAACAACATACACTGACTGCTATACCTTATCCTTCACGAAAACACCAAGGGCCTTATGCAGTAATTCTGTTTGATGAAATTGAGAAAGCACATTTAGATGTTTTTAACATTTTCCTTCATATTTTAGATGATGGAAGGGTCACTGACACGTAGGGTCGAACTGTAAGCTTCACCAACACTATCATTATTATGACTTCTAATGTTGGTTCCCTGTATATTCTAAGTGCTTTTGATGATGAAGCTGGCTCAAAAGAGGAAGCTTATGAAAATATGAAGAAGAGAGTCATGGAAGTAGCACATGCCACCTTCCAACCCGAGTTCATAAATCGTATTGATGAGTTTATTGCCTTCCAAGCTTTGGACCATGAACAAATAAGTAGCATTGTGAGATTACAGGTATGTAGATCATTTATTTTTTTGAAAAAATTATCATTTCTAAAGTACAAACAAAGGTAGAAATTAATTTTGGGATAAAAGCAATCAACTCCAATTCTTGTCATCCTCCATTTTTGTTTAGTTGCAAATATTTGGTTGCAGTGATTTGGTCAAAAAACCTTGTTTGCTCCTTTGTCTGAATGCCATGTTACTGTGCATTAACTCCTAAATTATAACCATTAGGAAGCTTTATACCTCATCCAAACATCTTTAGCTAGATTACAACATAAGTTACACATTTTTCCTAGTATATCTTTTGTTATATGGTGAAGAGAGAAAACTCACTCTTTTGTTGTTGTACAATGTGAAAGAACCCAAAAATTTTCTATCCCAAAATTCCATCCTCTTACAAAAAAGAGAATATATAGCTTTTCAATCTATTATTGATTTATAATTGATTCTTGAAAATACAATAATAAGTAAAATTAGACTTTATTTGGTTCAATTTTGTCTCCCTTTTTTGAAACCAAATCCATTTTCTAACCTTAGTTGCAAAAAAAAAATGACTTATATGGTCACCAACATAGGCATTAACCCAAGTGTGTTACCAATTCATTTATGAGGCTCAACAACATCCTACAATGTACCTAGTAAGTTAGTCTTGTTGAATCCATTTACTATGATAAACATACTTGAGAAGAATGCTAAAAGAGTATAAGAAACCTTCTCAAGGGAGGGATGAGCATCTATGAAATCAAAGACTACAAGGGTGATAATTGTAGTAATAATAGACCATGACATGTTGAGGTCATATATATTAGGGAAGTCAACATTCCAATGGCCACTAAATAAATAGATCTTCCATGTAATGCTTTCCCACTTTAATTCCTTCTCAACCTTCTCTATAAATGCATACAAAGTTTCAAAATCTTTAGGTTTATCAACAAATTTTAGAGGAAATTTATTCCCTAATTCCTTCTCAAATACAACCACCATTATTATTATCATTTGGAACCCTTGTGTAGTAGCTTTGAAACTTGGTATTTTTATCGTTATTTTCTTTTGAAGTACACACATGCAAAATAGTTGTTTATGCACATAAGAGATAACAAAAGTAACCACATGTCAATTGCATACAAATTGACGGGGAGAAGATAAACACAAATTTATTGAAACATCATTAGCATATCCTACAATCATTTCATTCCAAGAGATGACATCTCTTTGAGCCATTCCATCAAATAGTTCAAGTGCCTTATGATCTATACTTCCACATTTTGAATACATGTCTACTAGAGCATTTTCAACTATAATATTTGACAAAAATCCCCCTTCCATTATGTTATGATGGATGTCCATACCCTATTCCAAAGCTCACCCGACATGATGATCTATGATGTAGCAACTCTTATGCATCATAGGTTGATCAAAACTCATCGATGAATTTTCTAGTTCTCTTTATAACCCCCTCTTACATGCACTCAATTGTGTAAAAAATTCTTACACATCTTACATAACATTAGATGATCTTACATGATGTCATATTATAAATTACATGTGGCATAAAGTTCCACCTCATAAGATTTCATAGGAATCCAATCATGCAAGCTTAGATATATGTGAATAAGGAAAGTTTCAATAGTTGCAACCACAAAACAAATAGTGAAATATACGCAAATAAAAGCAATTCCAAAATAGAGGAAATCAATAGACAAAATCATCCACCAAATAGGCCTCTTGGATGCATGACTCGAGAGAGTGACATGTCTAAGAGGCCATGAATTAACTCTTAGTCACTCCAAATCAGGTATTGAATTAACTCAATCTAACTAAGATTGAGATGACCTTGACTAAACAGTGGTGAAACTTATCTAGTGTCACTCAATGATTGATTAGAAATGATTAAACTTGAGCATCTTAAATCAAGTGTCCCTATATGTAGAATCACTCAAATACTTTAAAAAATAAAAAATGCACAGTTTCGTCGAACTTTTGACGAACTCCACTGACGAAATACAAAATTGTCTGACGCAATTGTTGTACCTCTGACGAAAGTCAAGAATGCCTAATCGTCGCAATTTTGATGAAAGCAACTGACGAAACAAGAAAATATTCCGACGAAAGCTCTATACCTCTGGCAAAACTTTCGTCGCTATTGTTCATCGCTAGATCGACAAAAGTTTCATCAAAATTTTGATGAACACATGATCCATTTTTTGAGGTGACAACCGACGAAGTTAGGTCACTATTTCAATGTTTTAAAGTCTGTCGGGAAAGTGACAAAAACTTTATGATGAAAATTGGTTCAGTGTTTCGTCGGTTTTCTGACAATAGTTTGTCAAAATTTCAAGAAACGTTCGTTGAAAATTAGACCTAAATACATTAGTGTTGCTCTTCTTTTTCGGTTGTCTCATTTTTTGTGAGTCATTTGTCTTCTGTCTCTATGGCTGCTTTGTAATGGGTACTAGCCCTTCTGGTTTAATCTAATCAAAATATTGGTAGACATGTTTCCAAAGTGTGGAAACATGGGCAAGGCACAATTTTATTGACATAGTACTTCAAAGAGACACGGTCACCTAGAATGCCATGATAATAGTAAATGCACAATTTTTTTTTTTATTGAAATGGTTTTAGAAAAATTCAAACAAATGTACTTGGCAAGTGTAAAGCCAAACTCTATAACCTTTTCTAGTAGTCTACATGCCTATGTTGAAACGAGAGCTCATACAAATTTTAGCGTAAAAGATATAATAAATTCAATCAATATTGTAGTTGCAACTTCTTTGTAGACTTGCATGCGAAATTAAAAAAATGTAGAAAAGATGCAAAGATTAATCTCCCAACCTTTAGCAACATCCTCAGCTCGCCAACATCAAAATGACCTACTTCCTAACTATGCATACCAAGTTAAGAGGTTTGGAGTATACGAGTTTTTACGGTGACACATCTTTATGTCACTGAGATACCAAATCTAGTAACATTTTATTAGATGAGAATTTCATTACAAAGGTATCAAATTTTGACCTTGCTCATGCTCGATGAAGTGGTGCTAGTAATTTTTAGGCACTTAATATTACGATCCAAATCTCTACATTGATAGCTCTAGATGAAGATGAAGTAATGAGGGTGAATCTACAGACATACAAATTGATAAGAAGATAAAAATATAAATATTTACAAATGGAAATGAATTTAATGGTGAAGTTAGGTGCATGGATTCTTCTCCAAATACTTCACAAAAGACACAAAATGTGACAAATCCTCATTATTGGAAAGAGAACGAATAGCAAAGGCTAACTTCAAGCATAGTGCAGAATTGCAGATATTTTCACAGGCGGTGTTCATTGAGGTCTGATCAAACATAAAGATTTCTTATGAGTAAAAGAACAATATTTCAGAAATTACAAGAACTCTATCTCCTAATATAGCATAGCATAACAAAATAACAACCTTAAGAAAAAAAGAAAAGTCCAATGACATAGTCCAATTCTCCTAAGCTACTATTCCACCATACGAGCATACAACATAGAAATCCAACACTTAAACTATCCGAATATAGCTTGCAAGACACAGTGTTTCATTCGAAACGACAATATAATGAAAGAAAGCTTGAAAAAGGCCATATATGCACATTCTCAATAAATTCTCCTCAATAGTTCATGCTTTAATTATACACTGAACTTTGAAACAAAGGTTGAATGCCAATCCGACAATAGTTTCAAACTTAATAGATATAACATGCCAGAATAGAGTAGTTCTGTAACTTTTGAAAATAGTTCTAAAAAACCTTAAGAAAACTAAAGAAAAACACTTTTTTGACAAATAAATAGTTCCTTGGAATCCAACCCTTCATTCTGTTTCCGCTCTCCTTTTATAGCCGCCAAAAGAAAATTTTTTTTGCCTCAACTCAGAAGTAATTGCTGCCAGATGTTGATACTTGATAGCTCACAATTTGATCGTACACCCTTGGTTAGTCCACAAAAGATCTTTTCTCATTAACTCCTAGTGACTGCATTAATATCTTTTAGATATTTTTAAAGAAAGAAACATATACATGATCAAATCCCTAAAACAACAGTCTGGCAAAAGAATCCCGCCGACTAAATACATTATCTTGAAGCATCGACTCAAAGCTTCCGTCCCAAGAAATAAGAAAAAAAAAGCTATCAAGTTCTGATAGTCTCCAAAAGATATTACCCTGTAAGAGACACAATCTTCCTTTGATAGAGAGATGACATGTCACACAGTTGGAAACCTTATGCTTTCCAAAAAATGTTTTGTAGAAAATTCCCATCATCCCGACATGTGTCTTGGGCGCTACTTCAAAAAAAATGATAAGGGAAAGCTGTGCAACCACCACGTGGCACATTGCTCGTCTTCCTCACCAGCCTTTCATTAACTCGAACACTTCCGTAATTAAAACAAAAGGAAGACGAAGATTGGAAGGCTAGGGAAATCATAAGAAAAACCATTTCACAGTTCTGGCGACTCATAGGGGCCTTTTCTCACAGAGGTATGAAACCAACTCTCTCAAAAATCTTGAAGTTTGAGGAAGGAGGAGTGTTGCGGCTACCATTCTTTGTCAGTTGGTAAAGACATACTATGGATGAGCTTGTAGGCTTGATCAAGCTGGAAAAATCCTTTCAAAGACATGACCCCCCATCTTGCAGTAACCACTCCAAGGTAAGGGCGGGAAAGGCAAAAAATCTCACGCTCAACCTCATCAACTGTATGCACTGTGCTTGAACTTGGGAGTTATACATCAGTCTGATCCTTCTGTTTGATAACTTCTATAATTTGCTCCACTATTTGCACATCTCCATCTGGGGGAAAAAGGGGAGGTAGCCTGCAATTGATCAAAACATTAAAGTCCTTTTTCATCTCTTCAACTCTCCTCACCAATATCACCTGGAAATATTTTCACCTTTTGGAAACCTTCTGGGGGTTGACAATTTCACTGGCCTTGATGTATGTGGATCTTCAGTTAGTAATTTTGGCATCTTTTAGAACCTCGTTTGAAGCCACACAAAGTCTGGAAATGATACTTTGTGATTCCACCACTCGAGTCACATGCCTGCAGAACGTGATAGACCATTAAGCCAATTTTCCCATTTATTTCCTGGACATCCTTCAACAATTGAAAGACAGGCCTAAGAATAAGAACTACAACTGCAATTCACTCCCAATATGAGGACACTAATATTTTTAGTAGTGGGAGAGACCCGGTCTCTCGAGCAACGACCAGCTCCTGGTTGAGATGAGTCTCCTTAGTCTTTGCACTTTCCTCTATTCAACCATTTTCCTTAAGAGCATCTGCCAGGTTGGAGCTTATTCTTCGTACCTCTAAATCACGGGTCTATAGTGCGAACACGACCTCTTGTTTTTCTAGCTTCAATTTTTCTATGTCCGCTTGTGCCTTCTTAATGCCGTCAAAAAATTGAGACCGAACATTGCCCAGCTCTTTCTGTAAGTTTTCTTGAGTACTTCTGTACCCCACGTTGGTCTAGTGCTAGATGGCGAGATCAACTTTTGACCTCTCAATTTTGGCATGTAGCCAAGCTTGCTGGTTCTGTGCTTCTTCAAACAATCTTGAGTCTTCTCATTGCTTACCTTGAATCTGCATTATGCGGGCCAACTCAACATCCTTAGCCTTGAGATTTGTTTGCAATCTTCCCATTGTTTCCCTTACATTTACCAACTCTGTCTCACACTTTTTTAACTTTCTACCCAGCCTTTCATACCACTTGTTGAGTGGTCTTAGCTAAGACCACCTTGTCACACAGACGCGTTTTAGTTAGATCTAGGCCCATCGTTTAGATGTCGTAATCCTCCAGCTGCATCTGCCCTTCAGGCTTAGCCACGAGCGGTGTCATGGTGCTGATCAAGAGAGAATTACTCTCCTCATTGTAACAAGCTTCAATCTTCTTAGTAATTGACAACTCAACATTTTCTATAAGCTTCCTTTGTTTAGCATTTTGTTGGGCCATCTTTGGTGCATTGAAGTGATCCTGGAGGGTTTGAGGAACGTCGACGTTCTATGCTGCAATAGGGGCACTGAGAGGGAAACCAAAAAGGGTAATAGAGGGGGAGACCTCAGATGTATGAGTATGGGGAGAGGTGAAAGGAAGTGTTATCATGGAAAAGGGTGGCACATCCAGCTAAGATTGAACTAGGGATTTGCTAGTAGAGGTAAACAGAGACATAGTTGGGAAAAAAGGCGTTTGCTCAGAAGTTGTTGGGCCGGGAGTGGGGATTAGTATGAATGTTTCAGCTCTTTCAAGAGGAGCCCTTGATAGGGAAAATAAAGAGTCAGCAACAACTGAAACAGATACTGTTCGTTCGACGTGTGGGGTAATCTCAAGAATTTCATTTCGAATAGGAAAAGATGTATTCATGATTATTAAGTCAGGGCCTGAGGATGGAGAATTCCTTTCCAAGGGAGGAGGAGAGGGGGTAATCAAAGATGTGGAAATAGGAAGAAAATAAGGAGCTAAACTTACCTGAACTGTGGTGGTTAGCACATCCTAGAAAGCAGACTCCACTTCTTCTTCACCTCGGGCCGACGTATTGGATATGCCTAGACCTTCTACCTGCCTTCTTTTTTCATGACCAGAACTGACATGATCTGCTCTCCTGACCACTGATCCCTTCGAAACTTGGCCCTTAGTGACTACAGTAGATGATGCCCTTGTGGACTGTTGGGGTTTCTTTCCTTTACTCTGGGCGTTGGAGGCAGACGGAGCTCGTGAATCCTTTTGATTCAAATCTCTCCGACTATTAGATTCTTGAGGTCGAGGAGTCTGACACAAAACTTTTTTTGCATCGATTTCATGGATGGTTCCTGGATTACTGTCATCTGAACTAGCCTCCTTATCATAAATATACTTAAATTCCTCATCTTGTGGGAATTGTCTGACAAGAAGGTTGTGACAACCCAACTCATGTCGGAACCTCTAGAAATATGCCTTCTTCCTTTCTGACCTCTTTTTCTTCTTTAGCTGTGTATTAATGGACTTATTTATTGGAAGGTTTCTGTCATATGGGACCTTCAGTGTGTAGAAACTCAACCATTCTGGTCGCTTGAAAGGAATATTCTTCAAGTAAATGTACACCTCTGCACCTTCTCAAGTCATGTTCTTCCTCCTTTCGAAGTATTCCCACCCCTCATGCTTTTTGCTATAAATTCCTTGTGGGTTGTAATCCCACTTATCACAAATGATGACTAGGCTCAAAGCCACTAATAGATCCTTGAGTTCCTCTTCACAAAATCACTTTGTAAGCGATACCTGATTGCTAGCAATATTGAGAGGGAGAAAATACAACTTCATATTATTTCTCCCTGTGTCGTAGATCTTGTCAACAACGGTTACCTTGCGACATGCCTCCAACATGAAAAATCTATCTATTACAAACCTGGGGAGTCGAAAAGACTCATTGGAAAAACCATAAAATCTAATAAATGTGAAATCTGCACCCAGGAAGTAATCCATTGGGTTTGGCGAGATCCTCATCCATTGTAGAACCTTAGGAGAGAAACGGCCCGTAGGGTAGGGTAACAATTCTTGGAGTACGGGCCTCAAAAAGTAATCTGCAAACCCATAATAATCCCCTGTTCTAGAAAGTAGATGGGTCCACATAGAAATCGGCTGAAGACAATTCCTTTCATCCAGCCTAGACAATGGCACATTTTTCCCAAAATATTCAAAATTTTGCTGTAAAACCAAATGAGCCAAGAAGGAAGGGTACCTAAATTTGGAATTAGTCCCATAATTTTTTAGTTGATTCAACATGTTCCCAACTATCACCTCGGAAAAATCATAGTACCTCTGAATTTTTTTCTCTCTTTAGCTCAAAAGCCAAGCCAAACTGAAAAGGAAGAACCTGGGTATCATGGTCAAGAAAAAATACCCAAGCCAACATTGAGAATACTGCCTGTGTGTCCCTCCTGAATATATCATATGATAGAGGGAAGGGAACATGACCTCTATTCGGCTGTTCCCTTATTTCTTCTTCATAAAATTTTGTTCTTTTGTTCTTTTCTTCCTTGAAAAGATCCATCTTTTCTTCATCGAACTACTTTGAATCCTAGGCTATAGGGATACACAACATATCCCATATGGCTTGAGCAGAAATAGTAACCCTAATCCTACCATTTTGGATAACCCCTGTTACCTCGTTGAATCTCCAGGCATGTGCAATGACTAATTCCAAGCATAGATGCACAATGGGTAACATGAACTGCGGAAAACCACAATCCCATAGTTGAAGTGCAAAACCCTTAGATGTCCCATACTTTTCCTTTTTCTTAAATGAACCTTCTTTGAGGTTTTTAGGGTTTAAAGATAATTTGGGGTCAAAAACATTTTCAGCGATATCTTGTACTACTCTCTCCACATGCTTATTGATCGACACCTTTTTGCAATATTCGAAAGGTTGCTCCTCCATAGCTGGGGCGTTGGCGAATGACTTCGGCCCAAAAAAATTGGCGTAACTAGGTCACTGACTCAAAGTTGTAGCCTATCTTCTAGAGGTTGAAGGTTCCACCATGATTGTATCAAAAGTTGCAGAGAACTCCTTAGGGATAACAACCACTTGCCCTTTTCTTTCAAAAGAATTTTTTTTTTTGAGAGTAATTAATTGTCTTGCCAATACATGCATTTAAGACAATGCTATTACTACTAGGCTATTAAATGATGCCACTAGGGCGATACATGTGGACTAAAGATCCGTATCCGTTGGGAATGCCAAAAATATTATGAGGATGAAATTAGTACATTCCTTTCACCGCCTCCTAATCAAAAGAAACATTGTCTTGAGAAGCATGCTTTTTGCCATACCAAACTTGCTGAAGTGGTGCAAAGTACCCTTGAAAAATGTAACCATTAATCTACCAGATATTTTTTAGCGCGTTAACCTTGTCTTTTCTCATTAATGAGATAGTTGGCACTAATGATGGTGAAGGAAACATGTCAACAATCTGCAACATTTACTCCCAATGCCCAAATTTATTTCTCAAGACATTCTATGGGATCCTCCATATGATTTATCTATCTTGGTCCGTTTTGCCACCAATTTTCCTATTGCTGTCTGGCCAAAAATAAACATTCCATTGGTTAAGTTTTCCGGTTGGCCTTTTCTATATATAGCCACGCCACCTTTTGCAACATTCATTCAAACATAAAGTCCCTTAAGTTAGCTGGTCTTCTAGTTATTTTCCATTTTGCTATAATTCACCGCCTTACCAGAATGTCTGCTGGCTTGGGGACCCCTATTTGGCTCCTTCCACAAAGGCCGAAATATAGCTTTGCGAGAGATATTACTAGTGACCGAATCAAACGGTTGGTCAAGAAATGTGACCCACTTATCATGAATGCATTCAGATGGGTGGTGGGCACTAACTTCATCACTGATGAGAACTGGCTTCAGAGCAATTACAATGTACTTTCTCGCTTTGTGGCCTCACTGCTAGATCTAAACGTGTCCAAACCTATGATAATTGAGCTACACTGAGAGATGTTTGAAACCTCATTGATGGAAGGGCTTGGCGAGATAGTGCAAGTAGCCATCCCTGGTGTTGGCATCCCGAATGCCATGGACCTCCGAAGGCATGTGGACTTTGGCATAGACATGCCCTGGTTACCCTTTCTCTTTGACTTTTGCACTATGGACATTGCAACACACCGATATTCTTCACAGCTTGCGGTCATTTTTCTACTTTGTGAGTATAGTGTGGAGCGGGTTATAGGACTGACCTAGAGGAAACACTTTGACTTCCTGGTGCAGAGTAGCAATGAGTAGGCTTTGGGCCTGCATTCGTGTCCGTTGTGCTTTTTGGCCCTTCTTTTGCAACCAGACAAAGAAGAAGAGAAAGAAAGAAAAGAAAGAAAACTCGATAAAAAGTTTTTTCTGCTTCCTGGGCGATGGCCAGGGGCACCTCCTTATTGCTTTTGCATGTTACTCATTCCTTTTGAATATTTTTCTTTGTAACTCCTTTTGGGCTCGCTCAAGAGAGTCTTATGCTTGAATCTAAGCCTCAGGCTTGCATGTTTGTAGAATTATCGATAAATATAACTCAAGCTACTTATTTCTTTAGTGTGCTTCCTAGTTGTCTTAACCTCAAAAGTTTGAAATATTTACAAAATTTTACATATAGTACATAACTGTTAAAATTTTCAAAGAACTATGCATTTTAATGGAAAATATTCAGATAAATACCATTCACCGGTATACCTAAAGTATTTCCTTCCATATCCTCAAGTTCATACGTGTTCTTTTCTTTACATGCATTGATTCATAAGGGTCCCTTCCACAGTGCTTCAAATTTTGTGTGTTGTCCTGGTTTTGCAATACGTTCATCATATTTTAGCACTAAGCTCCCTTCCTTGAATTTTGGACTAGAGGTTTTTTTCAAACCATTGCTTGACCACCTGTTGTCGGTCAATCATGGATCCATGGGACTTCTCTCTGTCTTCCTCTAGTTTGAGGAGTTCTTCTAGTCGCACTTCCATCTCGCCATTTTCTTCAACCTCTAGGGCTTTCAGTAGTTGTAGAGCAGGAATTTCTATGAAAATGGGTATTACTACCTCTTTTCTGTGCACTAACTCATAAGGAGAGGTCTTCAAAATATTTTTGGGGGTAATTCGGTCTACCCATAGGGCTGCTCATAGATGTTTGTGCCGATCCCTTTGCCATTTTGACCCAATGCATTTAATTAACCTTATTAGATTTTTGTTGGTGGACTCTGCTAGCCCATTCCCTTGTGGGTAGCAATTTGATGAAGTTTTAAGAAAAATTCCGTGCCTGATAGAAAATTATGACATCCCTAACCCAACGAAAGCTCAGGCATTGTCGGATATGATGGTTTTTGGCGACCCAAATTTGGTCACTACCTCTTCGAGGAAATTAACAATCTCTCCTTATGTTGCATTCTTTAGGGCTACGACTTCTGTCGACCTTATAAAGTAATTAGTCGTCATGAGGATCCACTTGTGTTCGACACTAGAAATGGGATTTATCATACCGATAAAATCCAAACCCCACTGGGCAAAGGGTTCCTCGGTTACAATCGGGCTCAGGGGTTGAGCAACATTCCTCCTTTTGCCAACAAAAAATTGGCACTGTGTACACCTTTGCACTAGATGATGCACTTCAACAAACATAGAGGGCCAATAATATCCCGTCCTCATTATTTTTAAAGCAGTGGTCTTGGTGGAAAAATTCCCACCCTCAGGGCTATGATGAAATTCGTTAAGAACCCTTTTCACCTGTAGGTTGTCAAGACATCGGAGTAGCACACCATCATAATTTTTCTTAAAAAGTACATCTTCAATTAGTACATACCTGGCACCTTGTAGTTGGTAGTACCTCCTTTTATTGGACGAAAGACTAGTTGGGTAGTATCCCTTTTGCATGTTCTGTGTTCGATCAACAACCCAAGATTCATTAGACTCGAATTGATTCGAGTAGACTCAATCAGCCTCATTTTCAGCCATAGGACTTGTTTCCTGCGCGATGTACTCACACAAACCTCTTCCTCGGACTAGCTTAGTTGGTCAGATATCTACATCATATTCTAGGATCTTAGTGATCCAGTTCACTCTTTTTTCAGTGATCTCACCCTCCGTGATGTACTCCCACACACTGGGATGTGCTACGAGGATAGTGATTTTATTGGCCAACAACAAGTGTCAAAACTTCTTCAAACTTTTAACTATGGAAACAGCTTGTTTTTCCAAAAAGTTGTACTTCGTCTCATACCCTTTCAAATTTCTAGAATGGAATGTGACAGGATGTTCTCCTTCATTCTGATCACCTTTCCAAGTGAGCATCGAAGCTATGCTATCCTGACCACTATACACATAAAGTAAGAAATCTTTGGAAAAATCTGGATTAGCTAAGATCGAAGCAGTGGAAAGTGCTATCTTTATTTGCTCAAAGGCCTCTTTTCCTTCAGAGGTCCACTTGAACAAAAAATTCTTCTTGGGATTTAAAGAAACCTGAACTGTTGACATTTCTGGAAAACCTTTTCCAGATGGTCAAAGTGATCATCTTTTGATTTTGAAAATACCGTTAGATCATCTAGGTATATCAAAATGACCAGGTTAATTAAACCTCTAAAGGCGATATCCATTGCTCATTGAAAGGTTGTGTAGACACCTAAATTTGGACACTTAATTTATCCAAATTTATCACTTTTCATCTAAACATTCTCTTATCTGAGTTAATTAAGTAATATTACTATTATTTAATTAATACCCTTAATTCTGTCAAATCCCTAAGGTATTTAATTAATAATTAAATACTTTACTCTTTTAATCCTCCTTTCATCAAATAAATTAAATAAATAATATATTTATTTAATTCCTCACATGTCATTTTCATCTAATCCTAATTCATCTCCTAATCTCTTCATTAAGGATGTGCACATGCCTAATCCTTGATTAGGATGTGTCACATCCTCCAACTTTTGCAAGTTGGCTTCTAATCCTCATTAGCCCCTAATTATCCTTTAATTATTGATTAGTCAAACCTAATTAGTACCTTGGTCAACTCTCTCCATCCCCCAAGGAATTTTTAATTCCTTTTTATTCCTCCTAGAATCCCCTTTTCCCATGCATCTTCTAGAATCTTTGACTTGTCACATCAAGTCACATGTGACAAACTCCCACCTTTTGGGAACATTATCTTATCCACTAGATTTTTCCAATCATTGTGAATTTAAAATTCACTTTTATTCACCCAAGATTCTTCCCATCTCCCAATGTACTTGGAAGGTACTTGTCCTTCCTCCACCTTCATGTACCTTTTGGCCACCTCACTTACACTTCATCTCCTCTTAGCCACTTCACCATCCACATGTCAAGATGTGAGGGCTTGTGAGTTCTCAACCCACCATAGCCCTTCATCTTGACCTTGTTGGATGAATCTCAACCGTTGAATTCTCTAGAGAATTCAAATTCTCCTATAAATATCCCCTCGTCAAGGGCATTTTCAACACTTTTTGATTTGAGCAACCTTATGCTGCCAATTTGCATTCTCAAACACTTGCTATCATTTAGCCATCCATTTTGATCTTCATGCACATTCAATCTTGCATCTAGCTACATCAAAAGCCATCTAAGGAGCACACAAATCCATCAAAATCAAGGGCCAACCAAGGAGTCTTCAATAGCAAGGAAGGTATAATTGATTTACGTTTGTATTGCATCTATTTTCCTTGTTTTATCACTCTTTAGGCTAATCATTGAAGTGTTCTTAGTATTTTTCCACTTGCATTTTTAGTTATTTTTTCACATTAGAATGGGGTAAAATTCCAAGAGACATATTTTTGGCACGCCCGGTGGAACCCACAAACGGGTTCTTGCATTTAACCTTCATTTTTGTTAAGTATTTTGAAGAAAAAGGTCATAGAAAGGCAGAAGCGCCCTCTATTTTACTGCAGAAAAGCGGAAGCGCCCTCTGTTTTACTGCAGAAGGGTGGAAGCGCCCTCTGTTTTACTGCAGAAAGGCGGAAGTTCCCTCTGTTTTACTGCAGAAAGGTGGAAGTGCCCTCTATTTTACTGCAGAAAGGCAGAAGTGCCCTCTTTTTTACCGCAGAAAGGTGGAAGCACCCTCTTGTCTGCTGCAGAAAGGCGGTCACACCCTTTATTTGAAAATTTTATTTTGGCTAACAGTTTGCTGCAGTTAGGCGTATACATCATTTTGCTTAGAAGATCTTTTCTAACACTTTCTTGCAGTAGGGCATACAACTTTTCTTTTTAAAAATAAAAATAAAAATGATAAAGTTTCTTGCAGAGGGGCGGATACGCCCTTTTATTTTTGAAAGGCTCTTTTCCTCTAACATTTTGTTGCAGAAAGGTGGAAGCACCCCTATTTTTGCTGCAGAAAGGCGGAAGCACCCCTATTTTTGCTGTAGAAAGGTGGAAGCGCCCTCTGTCCTACTACAGAAAGGCGGAAGCGCCCATATTTTGCTACAAAAAGGCGGAAGCGCCCCAAAACAACACAGTTTGGAAGGTAAAACAGTCATTTTAGCTTCGTTTTTGCTCTCGTTTTTAGCTATTTTCAAGTAATAACCCTCTAACATTGTTTTGGAAAGGATATCGGTGTTTTTTTCTAACGTTCTGTAGCATATTATGGCATAATTGACCAAGAACGAAGGACAAGATAGCTAACGTTTACTTGCAGGGCCATTTATTTGATCAAATTTTTAAAAAAATTATCCCTGTTGTTTGAACATAGTGTAATTAGGGGGAAGTAACCTTTATTGCTTACTGTGCTTGTCTATTATTGTATCACTCAAGGGGGCATTAATTTGTTTTCACTTTCCCCTTGCACTTCGTGTGAGCCTGGGGAGTAGTTGGAAACGGTTAGTGTCTTCTTTCTAGTGGGACCTGCTTGGAGATTTCATCACCCCAAGGGACGATTCCAACCACGCGTATCGACGGGGTATATAAAGGGGGGAGAACAAAAGTTGTACCCCAATCCAGTCACATCGTAATTGGTGGAGCGTCGAAGCTAGGGTGATACCTAGATAGACGTGAAGAGTTGGTCTGAACCTTTCAGTATCTCGCTGGGGTTCCCGACTCACGCTTGTGACGGGCTGGTGTTCATAGTTGTGCCTTATGTACCGAAAGTATATCAAGGACTCCCTAGAAGCCTTGTGCATCCTAGATTAAGACCTTTCCTAGCCATACCCTTAACATTAATCATAGGATTGTGCTTGCTTGAAGTGTTTTCTTGTGAAAAACCCGTGAAATCTTTGATACATCGCCTTATTTTATCATTTCTCTTTGAGTCCTTTGCCATAGTCATTGCCATCAAAACTTAAGCCTCCTGAATTCTTCACATAAACGTAAAGGTGGAAGCACTCTATTTGCATCAGAAAAGGTTGAAGCCTCTTATTTTATCAGAGCGAGTTTTTCCTGCTTTACGCAGTTAGCTGCTTATTACGTAAAGGAGCCTTTGTTTTACTACAAAAAGGTGGAAGCGCTCTTGTTTTACCACAGAAAGGTAGAAGCGCCCCTGATTTTGCCACAGAAAAGCGGAAGCGCCCTTGATTTATTGCAGAAAGGTGGCTACGCCCTTGATTTACTACAGAAAGCTGACTACGCCCCTTTAACTTCCCGGGGCCATCATTTACAAACTGTACATCGAATCGACTTCGTCCAAAAAATAAAGTTGCTAAGTTTTTCAATCTCTATCCAGTGGTACCTTCCATTCCCCCTATCAAGAATTTGACCATCCCGGGGCGGTCACGCCCCGCATCGCGGGGTGGACGCGCCCCTAACTTCCCGGGGCCATCATTTACAAACCGTGCATCGGATCAACTTCATTCAAAAACCAAAATTGCTCAATTTTTCAAGCTCTATCTAGTGGTACCTTTTATTTCTTCATATATAATCAAACCAATCCATTCCTCTAATCAAATACATACAATCATCTAATCAATCCAAGCACACCAATCCTATCAAGTTCATCCAATCACAATTATCCAATCAACATCATCTAATCATTTGATCCTATCCAATCAAAATGATCTAGTACTTTAATCAAATTCATCAAATCATCTACCTAATCCAAACATCCATCTACCGAATCCCATCAAAATCAAAATCAATCCCATCGCATCATCCAATCATCCTAATCTGAACTTTAATCCAATCCTGATCTAAGCTTGACTTAAATCCCAATTTGAGCTTTAGTCCATCATATTTGATCCATTTTATTTATCCTGTCATCATCATGAATCCTCATCCTCCATCAATAGTAGTCAAAGGAAACCCTAATTACGTTGATGACAATAACAAAATTCTTGTCGATCAAGAGGTATACGACATAGATCCTCTTGACACTATCATATCTAGTAAACTTTCTCCACCCACTTTCCAAAATCCAATTACTCCTATGAGCTATCCTGTTATGTCTTCATCCATGCCTAATCATGCTCCTTATGCCACCTTTGATAATGGATGTCCAGTATCTTCTTCATCCCCATATTTGTCATGTCCTTCATCTATATCATCCTCTTATCCTAATTTTCCATCCCAATACTCCTATTACAATTCCCCATCCATGTCCCCCTATCATAATCCTCTTTCCCAATCTTCCCATACTAATCCTACATCCACAACCTTTTACCTTAATCCTACATCCATGTATCCTCATCCTAATCCATCATCCCAATACCTTTATTATCATCCATCGCCCACATCTTCGTGTTCCACTATACCACCTATATCCTTCTGTCCTAATCCACAGTCCATGTCCCCCTATCTTAATTCACCCCTCCAATATCCCTACCTTAACCCTCAATCCAATCCCATTCCTCCATCTAACCCTAGTCCACCAATCCATAATTCCTCATCCATTTCTACCACCCTAACCAAGCCAACCATATGCAAGTCTCTCATTTCAGAAGTTCTCCAAGGACTCATGACAAAGAAGCCATCCCCAACTCCACATCTTGAAGTCATGGAACCATGCCATCCCAATCCATCATCCACGGTAACTAGTGATGAGAGCTTTCTCCATACCACACCTATCATTGTTGTTACCACCCCTAGCACTGATCAAACCATTGAAACCATTGAACCCACTAAATCCATTGAACCCCCATCTCCTACTCCAAGAACCACCGAATCCATTGAAGACACCCAATTCCAATCCACTCCCTCTACTCCTAGATCCACCCAAATCCAATCCACTCCTCCCACCCCTAGTAGCACCAAAACCCATTCCAATGAACCTCATGAATCTTCCATCCCTCCATCTTCCCCACTTGAAGAGTCCCAACAAGACTCCATTACCATACCTCCCGCACACGATAAGTCACGCCAAGAGTCTAATCCAAAGCATGCCAACATATCCCCTTCTCCAGATCAAGATCCTACCATGCCATCTAGTCCACCTCAAGATCACAGTCCCCCATCCATTCCATCCCATGATCCCCTTGTCATTCAAGCTTCCATTGCTCCATCTCCATCTCCATCGCATGAGCCAACTACCACAAATCCAAATCCTATCATATCCCTTGATCCCTCTCCTGATACCACCCATCCAAATGCTGCTATCCCATCATCTCCCTCTCATAATCCCCCTTCATCGCCTAAAAATGCTATCCCCACACCACTTGCATATCCCCTTGGTCCTCTCACATTCCTCCATGGTGGTCTCCTCGCAAAAGAAAAACAAAGCATATACACCAACCCTCCTCTTCTACCTAATAATGAACTCACATCATTCTTCTAGAATAACAAAAATCCTGTCCTAGATCGAATACTCAAGAAAATGAACTATCAAGGAAAAGGTTTAGGCCTTCATGAGCAAGGTATTATAGAGCCCATCCAAGCTAAAAAACATTTGTATCTGCAAGGTCTTGGATGTACTATTCATGACTCACAATCTAAAAATGTTGGTACAACCTCTAGACGTCCTCAATGAGCCTTTTCCAAAAGAAATGTCAGCGCTTTCCATCGCTCCACCAAATCATATGCTGTTATCCCTCCTCTATCGTATCGCCTCAAAACCACCATCCATATTCCTCCTTCATCTGATCCATCCATTTTGGGTCCTTACATCCCTCCATCCACCATCTCCCACCATTCATCTACTCCATCCATCTTGGGTTCTTATGTCCCTCCACCCACAATGACTGCTTTTGGTCCGTATATCCCAAGATCACCTCCTCCGTCTCATCCTTTCATCAGTCCAACACCTATCCATCTCATCCATCATAAACATCCCTCTCACATATCCTATAATTAGGATCAACAAAGGCACATACCTAAACATCCTCCATCTACACATAATCCTCATAATTCTACCTCCATCACTCCACATCATCCATCTCCTCACACCCATCCCATTGCTACTAAAAGAACTTTGGTTGTTAAAGAAAAAATGCATAAATCCTAGCATTCACATGAATCTATGGCTCCCCATGTCCCCTCCAAAAGACATGGTGAAGAGAAGAAAAATCTAAATCTACATCAAATCCGTAGGCCACAAAGACCCACCAAAGCAAAGATCAAAACCATGTGGATCCCAAAGAAAAAATATGCAATGCCATCACATGAAAAATCTATAAGAACATCCAAAGTCGCTAATCCAAAAGCTAATCACACACCCCTTTCATCTCCTAAGTCTGTTTTGGGTCCTTATGTCCTGAAATTCACCATTCCATCTCCTCCATTATCCCCACATTCTCCATCCCTTAATTCTATTATCTTTTCACATCCACCACCACATGTGCCAATGTGGTCTTGAACACATCTCCCCATCACATATCCACCCCATCATTCCATCCATACCCTTTGCAGCATCCCATCCATTATTCCATGTATCTCCCCTCTCAAATCCCTCTAATTCATCCTCTTGCATAATCCATTTATCCTCATAAGGTTGTACCAACATCTAATAGTCGGTTCAAACAAGGGCTATTACTGCCTCATATAGAACTTGAAGCTTAAGTCCTTCATCCATATCCTTATCACATGTCTTCTAAATCCACTTATTTTCCTCCCTATCCTTACCCATCTCCTTCTGCATGACATCCAAAAAGTCAAAAAATCCAAAAAATAAAAAAATAAAAAAAAATAAAAATAAAAAAAAAATAGTAAAGAGAAATAATCCATCAAATGGCGAAAACTTGGCAAACAAGCGCCTTGGATAAGTATCATGATGGAACTTCTGACAAAATGTGACGCCATGTAAATCCCTATCTGCACTCTCTGGGGCAACTTCCCCGATAGACTCCTCCATCTGCTATGCCCTGCCATGCATTAATCCTCCATCCTCACCCCATTCGTGATCCTACTATCATATATCCCATTTATCTCATCCTTCTTGTGGGATCTTGATCAAAAATAGCACTCAGCTATGCATGCTTTGACACCTGATATACATTCCCTTCATCCCAAGTGCTCTATCATATTCCTAGTCACTCCATCCTATCCTCATCTAGCTATTCCTTTTATTCTTCCCCATCCACTTGTCTTCCATCTCTCATGCCTCCCTCATATATGATACATATCTTAGAGGTGCATTCCGCTTTCCCTTTTACATAGTCCTTGGAGACATCTATCTATCACAACATCCCTCGTGATCTTCATATCCATCTATCCTATCATCCCTTTCATCTCCCATTCCTTCTATCCCTATCCATCTATCACAACATCCCTCCCATCTCCCTATCCTTATCTTCATATCCATCTATCCTAGCATCCCTTTCATCTCCTAATCCTTATATTCCCATCCATCCAAACAATCCCTCCCATCCCCCATCCCTATATCTCTATCCATTCTTTCATCTTTATCCTCATCCCATCTCACAATCCCTTGTCATTGGTATCTGGCTATAGGCCTCCCCCCATGCAACCCAATGCCATTTATCTCATCATCATCACCCCTACTTCTCTTGCACATCTTTCCAATCCCCTATCACTTTTCATCACTCATCTACCTATCATATCATCCTCCCAAGTCATTTTAATGCTTTGATAACTATCCCATCCCTCGAAGCCATGTGCATCTGGATCAAACCGTATCCAATCTAATGTGTCTATCCTATCTTGTCGACGTCCATCTTATCCACTTATCGTGGTTATCTTATCATCCTTTTTATCCATTGTTTTCTCTTTATCTCGAAAGTAAACTACGCTAAGTTCTCTCGCTGACAAATGAGGGGTATGCTCTATCATTTGATCCGCCCCCGGGGTTCCATCATCGATCTTCATTGTCCACTTTGCTCTTCTATCATCTATCATCAGTCATTCTGCTTTGTCCATCCGCTCCTCTATCATCTAGCGTCAGTCTTTCTGCTTTCTCCGACCACTCTTATATCGTCTATCATTAGTCTTGGCTTTTGTCTCTCCATTCCTTGTCATCTGTCATCATCATTCATCATCCTCTTTCTACTTTTATCCATGGTCAGTCGACAGCCTTTTACCGAACTACGAGGGCTCTACATTTTCATGTAGGCAAGGCTAATCTTTGATCGACCCCCGAGCTCCTAGGTCTTTAGGTTGTGTCTTGACTCCTTTGTGTCATGTCATCAAGCTGCCTCATTCACTACCTAACAAACAAGATCCACTTGTATCAACAAATCCAATCAGCTTTTGAAAATCCTACATCATATCTATCTTTTAGCTTAGTATCCACATCGTACCTCAACATGATGCATCCTTCCTAACGCACTTCATCAAACCTTATCTATCCCCTTGATCCGCAAAGGCATTTACTTTGAAACTGATTACATCTTTTGATGCTTTTGATTTGGCTTATCATTTGAGCTCCCTACTTAGTCACTGTCAAGGCCGCCATGATCCATCATATTATGGTGTGTTTTGATTGGTCAACATAGGCATATTCCTTGCCCGGTTTGATTGTGTCTTCTTTAGTTGTCCCACATAGTACCCACCAAGATCCCCCGAGGTCTGTTATGCCTGGGCATCCCCTGTGCTGGTTATCTCAATACCTGGCCCGACCAAGGTCTCTATGACTTTGGGGTGTTGGGATAGCCTTCTTGTCTGTTGTGTTTGTTTTATGCATTAGACACTAATTCGCCTTGGTTCTTCATACCCTGGCATCTTGTGTCTTATGCTATAGCAAAAATCAGTGCTCTGAAGATGGAAAATTGTATTTAGAATTGAATTTCATTTTCCATTTCATCATCTTGCATGTATCCCCCATCCCTTTATCCTTCTTCACAATCCCCCCATCCCTCCATCTTTTTTCCTATCTCTTCCCTTTCTTTTCCACTCTTCTTCTTTTTTCCTCCCCCCCGCCAGGGCAGGTCTGCCCTCTAGTTGGGAGGCTCCGCCCTCTGGGCGGGGCGGGTCTACTTGTTGTCAGGGCGGCTTCGCCCCGGGCGGTTCTGCTTGCTGTCAGGGCGGCTCCGCCCTCTGTCGGGGCAGCTTCGCCCCGAGCGGCTCCGCCCGTTGTTGGGGCTGTTCTGCCTCGGGTGGCTCTGCCCTAGGTGGTTCCGCCTCGGGTGGATCAACCCGAGGCCAGGGCAACTGCGCCTTGGAGCGGCGCGGCTACGCCCCTACCCCGCCGACCTTTGACCCCCAAAAATTCACATTTTTACCATCTTTTTCAAAAAACTAATCCCGACCCATTTTCTAATTTCCCCCCGCCATCAAAACCCATGTGTTGAAATTTTAAAAATTTATCAAAAAAACATATCTTCGAAGGTTTTGATTTTTACACTGAAACTTCCAGAGGCCATAACTTTTGACTCAGGTGTCCGTTTGAGTTGAAATTTGACGGTAAGGCGCTATGAGATAACAAGTGGATTTTAACGGCTTCTTTAAAGGTCGCTGAACCCATTTTCCACATTTTCTGGCCCAAATTTCCACCTAGGCCCTCAAAATCCCACTTAGTGTTTTTTACCATTTTGAAAAATTGTTTTCACTCATAACTCCTAAATGCATATCCTAAAATTGATGTTAGTTGGAAATTAATTCTATCTCAATATTGGGTATTTCTTTTAAAAAAATTTGACTCCCAAAGGTATATCCACGAGGTTTCCTAAAATGGAAAAATTTGACAATTTTTAAAAATTGCCAAATCGGAAAAAATCTGATTGTCAACACCTTACTCCTTTTAAAACCACTTTAACTCGTGTAGAATCAATCCAATCATATCCTTCAATCATTCTAGTCTTCAATCCAATCCTCATCTGAGCTTTAATCTTATCCCAATCTGAGCTTAACCAAACCCCTACTCTGAGCTTTAGTCCATCTGCAGTCCAAATCTTTGGATATCAAACCAAATCTTAAGATCCTTCTCTCCATCTCACATATCAATCTTCTCCTCATCTGTTCAATCTCGCACAAATCACCTAATCAAATCCTTGGTATTGTTTCCAGTCTCGTTACCAGCCTTGACCCATCATCATCATCATCCATTAGTATCCTTCCCTCATCAACAACACTTTTATCATCATCATCGGGAGGAATTCTTCCCTATCCTTTAGTGGTGTTTTGGGATGTATCCTTCCCTCATCAATACCACTCAGTAGGATGTATCCTTCCCTATCCTCGTGTTGTTTCAGGATCCTTTATTCCCTCATTGACAACACTCCATCCATCATCAACCCATTTTGGCTTGTACCTTGACTGGGGCAACATCACCTTTTGTTCTAAAATCCATTTGTGCTTCATCCATCTCCTATCGCTTCTCCTTCTCTCTTATCCATCCCTTTGCATCCTCCTCCTCATCTCCCATTTCTTCATCTCATCCATTTCAAGAGCACATCCGTGTTCTCTTGAACCCACATGTCCTCTCGAGGGGGCATCCTCAATCCCTAATCTTCATCTTCACCCCCATCATATTTTTTCCCAATCAATCCTTTGATGATTGGGGCATCTTTCCCAATCTAACCATCTTCTTCTAGGTTCTATATTTTAATATTATTTGAAATGATGCTACTTCATAGCACCATCCCAAAGAGGGGCAAAATGTAGACACCTAAATTTGGACACTTAATTTATTCAAATTTATCACTTTTCATCTAAACATTCTCTTATCTGAGTTAATTAAGTAATATTACTATTATTTAATTAATACCCTTAATTCTGCCAAATCCCTAAGGTATTTAATTAATAATTAAATACTTTACTCTTTTAATCCTCCTTTCATCAAATAAATAAAATAAATAATATATTTATTTAATTCCTCACATGTCATTTTCATCTAATCCTAATTCATCTCCTAATCTCTTCATTAAGGATGTGCACATGCCTAATCCTTGATTAGGATGTGTCACATCCTCCAACTTTTGCAAGTTGGCTTCTAATCCTCATTAACCCTTAATTATCCTTTAATTATTGATTAGTCAAACCTAATTAGTACCTTGGTCAACTCTCTCCATCCCCCAAGGAATTTTTAATTCCTTTTTATTCCTCCTAGAATCCCCTTTTTCCATGCATCTTCTAGAATCTTTGACTTGTCACATCAAGTCACATGTGACAAACTCCCACCTTTTGGGAACATTATCTTATCCACTAGATTCTTCCAATCATTGTGAATTTAAAATTCACTTTTATTCACCCAAGATTCTTCCCATCTCCCAATGTACTTGGAAGGTACTTGTCCTTCCTCCACCTCATGTACCTTTTGGCCACCTCACTTACACTTCATCTCCTCTTAGCCACTTCACCATCCACATGTCAAGATGTGAGGGCTTGTGAGTTCTCAACCCACCATAGCCCTTCATCTTGACCTTGTTGGATGAATCTCAACCGTTGAATTCTCTAGAGAATTCAAATTCTCCTATAAATATCCCCTCCTCAAGGGAATTTTCAACACTTTTTGATTTGAGCAACCTTATGCTGCCAATTTGCATTCTCAAACACTTGCTATCATTTAGCCATCCACTTTGATCTTCTTGCACATTCAATCTTGCATCTAGCTACATCAAAAGCCATCCAAGGAGCATACAAATCCATCAAAATCAAGGGCCAACCAAGGAGTCTTCAACAACAAGGAAGGTATAATCGATTTACGTTTGTATTGCATCTATTTTCCTTGTTTTATCACTCTTTAGGCTAATCATTGAAGTGTTCTTAGTATTTTTCCACTTGCATTTTTAGTTATTTTCCACATTAGAATGGGGTAAAATTCCAAGGTACACAAGTTGCACCAATATTTAACAAGCCGAATGACATCTTAGCATATGCAAATGTTCCCCACTTAGTGGTAAACGTCATTTTGTGTTGGTCGCTCTCCTTCAAATATACCTTGTTATATCCCAAAAAACTGTTAAGTAGAGAGAACGTTTCAGACCCAGCTACTGTAGGTAGAATTTTCTCCATTGAAGGAAAGGGGTAATGATCCTTAAGTGATGCCTTGTTTAAATCTTGGAAATTGACACAAATTTTGATATCACCATTCTTCTTTCGAACAAGTACTGGGTTTGATACCTAGGTGGAATGTTTGATTGGATATATTATCTTGGACTCGACCAACTTGGTAAGCTCTTCTGCCGTTAATGCCTCAACCTTCGGGTTGACAGGCCTCTGCTTCTTTTGGAAAAGTTTAGACCCTTCCTCCAAGTTGTTGGTATGTTGAATTATACTGGGGTCGTAACCTCTAAGTTCATCATAGGTCCAAGCCATAACTCCATCATACTCATAACATAGATCCCTTAGTCTTTCTTTATCCTTAATCGAAACCTCTTTTTTGACTTTCAACTTTTTACCACCCCCGACATCAAGCTCTTCATAATCTCTTTCATCTTCCATGAACCTTTGTTTACCATTTCTTGCATCCTCACAATCAAAGAGGTTCTCAAGGGAGATCAATCCTCTCAGAAGCTTATTCACTTTTAATTGGATGGATTTCCCATTGAAAAATTTCGTCCCTAGGGTTGGAGTGTCAAGAATCATTCCTCCCTTTTGTATAAAGGTAGCTATCTGAATATTGTGATTAAAAACCTGCCAATTTTCGTCATTGTTAGGAATTGAGGGTTGGACAATGAACTGTATTGTATTTTGCCTAGTTGAGTCAGAAGCTAGTTGGAATTGCGACCCAATCGATACCATCTGATCAACTATACTATTTTGGGATTGGGGAATAACTTGTACATTGAAGGCTTCAAAACTCTCAATCAGGTCTCAGATTCAGTGTTTGTATGATATCATTTGGGTATTCTTTGCTGCTACTTGACCATAGACTTGGCTCACCACCAGCTCTGAATCTCTAAAAACTTATATTCTCTTTATACTCATTCTTTGTGTGAGGCTTAGGCCGTGAACTAAGGCCTCATATTTGACATCATTATTCGAACATGAGAACATAAAATGGTAAGCTCTAAGTGTCTCAGATCCCATTGGAGAGAGCAAATGAACACCCACACCGGTGCCAGCTTTACACTTGGCACCGTCAAAATATAAGGTCCATAGCCGATTATCAAACGGGTCATTAGATTTCTCCTCATCCTTTATTAGTTTCAAAAAAGTTTGATCACCATCAAAAATTGCATAAGTGTCTAGCCCAGTTGCATGGAAGTTTTCGAATGGATTGGAATCAATGAATTGGTTGAGCAACACTTCTTCCTCAGGAGTCTGCTCACTTGTATCCTCTTCATCCTCTAGCATTTCAACACAATATTTCTCCTGTTGAGATATAACAGTATGTGCAGCTTCAAAGCATAGGAATACATTGTTTGCAATATGTTCAGGATGTAAAGGCTCTGAAATAATCTTCATCTTTGCTCCATGCTTGGTTCTCAAAATCAAGTGGGACCAATCAAGTGCTAGATATCCACCAAGTTTAGTGGTGAAATCCCTTGATAGACACATTCTGAAAACTAGTGGAATGTCTATTACTACCACTTCCTGCATGACTATTTGGCTCGAGCAGGAGAAAAAGGTTAGAGACAGATCCTTTATCCGACCAATGGTTAGAACCTTCTTTCCATCTAGCTGCATAATGCCCTTCTCAAGGGGTTCATACTTAAGCTTTAAAGCATCCGCCACTTGTTTTGGCATAACAGTTGTGCTAGCCCCCGAATCAATCATATTATTATGCAACAATTTATCTCCTACTATAAGTTTCAAAAACAAAGGCATGGGATTTGTTCCGCTTACCTCTTTCTCTTTCCTATTTCCCATATCATTTACATAAGTTGTTACTTTTGGAGCTTGAGGGGGAAACGAGGATCTGTCACCTCTGCTTTGATTGCACAACTGAGCTGTATCCACTTGTGGGCTTTGTTCTTCCCTCTCTAATGCCTTTTGAAGCAGGGTTTTTTGCTTGGGAATTGATATGATGTCCCACAATGATATATTTGCAGGTGCCTTCTTTAATTGCTCCACTACGTTAAGTGCCCCCACTACTTGTCCCTTAGGCATAAATGACATAATTTCTCTAATTTTTCGGGAGAAAAAATTTCATCATGACTGAGCCTGGTGCTTTGTTAGCCTTCCTTTCCATCAATGGTATGTTAGGTGGCTGTGGAGAAGGTCAAAAAATGGATGATGATGCCTGATTCTATGGAGGGAATGGTTGACATGGTTGCAGACATGGCAGAGCTTGTCGTACATATTCTCCCATAAGCCTCCTCTTAGATCTTGTGTTGTTCTGACCGTACTGGTGGAACGCCAGTCATTGGAGTTTCATTTGCATAAACTGCGTCTTCTTCCTCCACCCATGAGAATAGTGCTTGTTCAGGTGCCATGTATGCCTCTTGTTCTAGGGACATCCCTTGCAATTGTGCTCTAAAATGAGCATTCTCCATTTCAGGTGACCCGCACTGGTCTGAGTTCAGGGGTGGACCTTTGCTTCTTTGTTCCGCCATCCATTTTTGCATATTTCCCTTTGGGAAATTCTATGAAAGATGACCATCGTTGCATGGGAGACACCATATGTCACCCTCTTCCACCAAATTATTTTGGCCTTGGATCAATTCTCTGCTTTGGATGCCTTTAACTATTTGAAGTGGCATGGTGATCGAAACTATCTGGTTCATGGATGTTATCTGTTGGCCTCCTCCTTGGGGAAAACCTTGGTATGGGTTCTATTGATAGGGAGACTTGCTTCTGCCGTAGGTCTGAGCGTTCAGCTTCAAAGGCATCGCCTGTTATCGTTTAAGGATGACCAATTCATTAACAAGAGTCCACATGAGACTCTTCATGTCGTTAATATTGGCCATGACTGAACTTGAGCCCAAAACATTGCTTTGTGGGGAGGGATATACATACATAGATTGGGGTGTATCTGATGTGCTGCTTTGTGTAGTAGACATACTTGAACAGGTCCCTTCTTGTGAAGTTTCAGAGGGTTTTGCGAACATAGGCATGGGAGGCCGTGGTAGGAGCTTCCCAACATCAATTAGACTATTTTCCACTCACACTGCCAACTCATAAGCATCAGGAAAGATATCTCCCCCCATAGAGGTTATCATAACTATGATATCTGGGTTGATAGCCTTCAGAGAGAACATGAACGCCATCACAACTAGGAGGTGAGCAGTTAAGGGGATCCTCCACCAAGTTTTATCTAACCTAGTGTTGAAGTCGCTCACGGATTCTCTTGGGGCCCTTTTAATGGTGATTAATTGGTGTAATAGTGAGGAGCGGTCTCGCTTCTTTGAAAAGCATTCGAACAAGCGCCCTCTAAGATAGTCCTAGGAGATGATAGAACTCGAGACCAAAGATCGGTACCAATCCTGGACCTTTCCTTTAAAAGATGTGGCTAACAACCTTAGAGCGATATTCTCCTCCGCTATATTATGTACCCTACATACCTCCGCTATATCTTGAAGGTGTTCATAAGGGGTTTTAAAATATTCTCTAGAAAAATTTGGAATAGCCTTGAGGGCATTAACAGTTATGGTAGGCCATACATCTAGGGGTGTGGGTGGTTGTAGTGGACTACCGCTGTCCCATGTTACAAAATTTCTAGGAGGAGGGGGAGGTACATGAGCCATGGAGAACGGATTCCTGTGAATCTAATATATAGGCAATATTATTTGGAAGTTTAAGCCTCCAAGTGGAGTAGATAAAGCTCTAGATACTGGGCTCTAACTTCTCGCTCTATCACTCCTTATAGGTGATACAAAACTTGTAGTTCTTTTCCTTTTAGGATTTGAGGTAGGTAAATGACAGTATTGGAAGTGGCTTCTCAAGGATGCTCTTGTTTGGACTCTGGGCATGAAACTTCTAGTTTCCTTCCTTAGCCTGATTCAAGAAATATTTCTAATTTCTAATTAAGTGTTTAGAAAAACTTCGGTCCCACTGGGTGTGCCAGAAAAAGAACTGTTGATCATCAAAGCTTGCACTTCTCTGATAGTCTTATGGGAAATTCAGTGAGTGGGGGACAAATTGTGTCTCATTGAATACCTCTAGGTTTTTAATAGAAAACTGACTTGTTTTTTGGGGTTTTGAGATAAGGGAAGAAAGGAAATGTAAATATAAAACATAAAAGGCGATGTGCCAAAGCTTTACAACATTTCAAACCCAAATTATTCCTATGATTGATATAAAAGACACAGAATGCCACGAACCTCATTGTTGGAAAGAGATCAAACAACAAAGGCTAACTTTAAGCACAATACAAACTTTCAGATCTTTCTGCAGGCAATGTTCATAGAGGTCCGATCAAACATAAAGATTTCTTATGAGTAAAAGAACAATATTTTAGAAATTACAAGAACTCTGTCTCCTAATACAACATAGCATAACAAAATAACAACCTTAATAAAAATAGAAAATTCCAATGACATAGTCCAATTCTCCTAAGCTACTATTCCACCATACAAACATACAACATAGAAATCTACTACTTAAACTATCTGAATATAATTGTCAAGACACAATGTTTCATTCAAAATGACAATATAAAGAAAGAAAGCTTGAAAAAGGCCATCTATGCACAATCTCAATAAATTATCCTCAATAGTTCATGCTTTAATTATAAGTTGAACTTTGAAACAAAGGTCGAATGCCAATCTGACAATAGTTTAAACCTTAATAGATATAACATGCCAGAATAAAGTAGTTCTGTAACTTGCTTCTGAAAATAGTTCTAAAAAACCTTAAGAAAACTAAAGAAAAACACTTTTTTGACAAAGAAATAGTTCCTTGGAATCCAACCCTTCATTTTGTTGTCGCTCTCCTATAATAGCCATCAAAAGAAAAAAAACACCAACTTAACTTAGAAGTAATTACTACCAGATGTTGATACTTGATAGCTCACAATTTGATCGTACACCCTTGGTTAGGCTGCAAAATATCTTTTCTCATTAACTCCCAGCGACTGCATTAATGTCTTTTAGATATTTTTAAAGATAGAAACATATACATGATCAAATCCCTTAAACAACAGTTTGAAAAAAGAATCCCGCTGACTAAATACATTATCTCCAAGCATCGACTCGAAGCTTCTGTCCCAAGAAACAAGAAAAGACAAGCCAACAAGTTCTGACAATATCCAAAAGATATTACTCCGTAAGAGACACAGTCTTCCTTTGATAGAGAGATGACACATCACGCGGTTGAAAACCTTATTATTTCCAAAAAATGTTTTGTAGAAAATTCCCGTCATCCCGACACGTGTCTTGGGCGCTCCTCTGAAAAAAATGATAAGGGAAAGCCGTGCAGCCACCACGTGGCACATTGCCCATATTCCTCACCACCCTTTCATTAACCTGAACACTTCTACAATCAAAACAAAAGGAAGCGAAGATTGGAAAGCTAGGGAAATCATAAGAAAAACCACTTCACAAGTTTCATCCTCTTAGTTGATCTTAATCACACCGCGTGACAACTTTAAGTTAATTTTGTTTGGCCCCTCTTTCATCAATGAAATTTCACCCATAGGCAATCTAGTTAATCTCATTTTAAGAGATAATTTTTCCTCTCATATACTAGTTATTGGATCCATGTAGTTTTTTCTTGTCAACAGTTATCACCTTTAATATTTCATCACTCAATTTAATTTAGGGATTACGTAGCATGAAAAATCATGAAAATGATTAAATTAAAAAAATTATAAGGGCTAGAATGAAATTATTTTATAGGGTCATTCTAAGGCTATTTAATGCAACATGGAAAACTTTTAGATAAAAAATTGTTTTCGTTTGAGAGATATTAAACACTCAAGTCTTTTCCAAGTAGGTTGTGGAAATGATTAAATCAGTAGTTTCATAGAGGCTGGAAAAGAATGGTTTGACAAGGATTTTTAGAAGGTTATTATAGATAATGTGGCAATTTTTAAAGAAAAAATATGAGCATAGTCAAAATTTATGGTATTATTCTCCTTCATCATACTTGCAAATTAGTTAGGAAAAATTTATAAGGTTATAGCAAAGTGAAGTTAGGTACTTTTAAAAGCCATTGGAAATTTTACAAGTTCAACAATTCATCAAATTCTTGAAATTGCACTTTGGTGGTGTTTATACAACTAAAAAATTCAAAGAACAATCTAAAATTTGATTGTTTGTTAAGGGCTTTAAAGGTTTGTCAAAATTTTAAAATATTCAAAATTCTCTACTTGTTGGAACTCTCTTTGGTTTGAAAGGTTTAGAAAATTTCTGATATTCCTTTTTATTTCAAGAATTTTTAAGTATTTTTATCAAAAATATTTGGAGTTTTATGGAGTCTGGAGAACCCTGAGAACCCCCAATAGTCCCTAAAGGTGCCATAACTCCTAAAGGTTCCTAATTCCCTCTTATCCCCCAACATTTTTCATTCATGTGTGTTTGTTTCATGTCATTGACGTTATAATTATAACTTAGATTTTGTTGGAGGTTCCCAAGGTACCAGGAACCTCCCCAAGCCATGATTCTTGAAGGAAACATAATGTCAAAGCAACATAGCCAAACTCAACACACTTTCTAGCATCCTCCTTATACAAAAACATGATGGAAGTTATGGAGTAGCGTATGGATATCCATGGAAGCATAATAGAAGGAGATTTGGTTAGATATTATAGCTGGGATGTGCTGGTAGAGATTTTTGCAAAGTGTGGAACTTATGAAACATCATGTAATGGAAAATTGCTAGATATGCACAAAAAGGATTTATTGAAAGGTTTTAGAAGCTTTCAAACAAACACAATCGTAAATGTGAATCTAAATCCTTCCATAATTTTTGTCAGAAATAATAGCTGCAATAACATTGGCAGACATGGAGAACAAAAACAAGAGTGATGATGGACGAGAAACAGAGTGACACTGGTGTTTTGAATTCTTTTGAACCAAACGACGATGGTGATGGCGTGAAGGATTCAGATGGGAATCTTGTGTCTGCTGAGGTTCTTTGGCTAGGTTTTTCCCTGTTGGGTGCTGAGGGAAAGTTCCTTTTTTTCCCTCACTTTGTTTGGATGGTTGGTGTAGTTGCTGCGAGTGCTGCTACTGCCTTGGCTCCTCTTTCCTCTTCTTGGGATTGGTTGTTCTTGTGCCTATTCGTGAGGTATTTTGGGTGTGTGATGGTTGGGCCTGATGTGGTAGTTTTTGTTCACTACAGTGCTTTCAGGTGGTTGAATGGTGCTCTCGCCTGCTAGGGACTCTGTTATATTGCTAAGTTTTGGAGTGCTGTAGTTTGTTAGCTATAGTCCTTCCTGATTGTTGGTCTATTTGGGACCTCTTGTCCCCTGCTTTTCCTATTTTTCATTCTCCTCTGTTATGAGGGTTTGCTGATTGAATCTCTCCTTTGAGGTTGTTGCGGTTCATTTTATGCTCTTTGGTTGTCATCTAGGCTTTGTGAGAGCTTTCTCCTCTTATTCAAGAGATTCTTTGTGCTCTTGGGTTCCCTTTTAACATTATTTTATGGATATATTTCTCTCTTTTCATTTTCTTCTCCTCTTGAGGTGGAAACCCTTCCTTTGGAGGTGGAGGGGCCGATGGTGAATATGATAGAGAGTTTGTTGTCTGTTCTACTGGCTCTTATGCTATCATTGGCACTTTTGTACCTATTGTTTTCATTCTCTATGGGAACCTCTATTTCCTTTTTGGTTGGCTTCATGTTGCCTTTGGAGGTGGTTCTTAGTGGAGTTAAGTGTCTTTGCCTCTTCTCTTGGGTGGCCTTTGGTGCCTTGGGGAGGCATTTCTCTGCTCTCTCTGGGTTGCGACTAGTTTGGTGGTTTCTGCTCGACTATGAAGCATAGCTCCTGCCCTGCTTTCTTAGAGGCTATGCCTGTTCTTTTCCTATGAAGGAGGTGTTCTCTTTTTTCTATGTTTGTCACTATTTTTGTGATGTAGTGAATTTTTTTGTTTTTCATCTGACATTGGTGATTCCAAGTGTTGTTCAGTTTTGGTGTGCTGTATTTGTCACCTCTTTGTTTTCGACCCTCATGGGGGTTGTCTTGGGGATTTTTTTGTAGAGGAGATTGTTTAATATTTCTAGGGGTGGTGCTGGTCTTCATGTTCATGATGTTGTTCTCCTGACTCTGTTCCTGCCACTTTCTAGCTAGGTTGTTGTGGCATTTAAGGGAGTTGTTCTTGTCCCTTCAGCTTGTTTATTTTCTTCTTTGTTGCCCACGATGTTTGGTTCTCCTATGGAAGTGGAGACTTGTTTTGTGGGTTTGCTGGGATGATTTCTTTCCTATTTTTGGCTCTCTTTTGCAACTTATATTCAGGTGGAGTGTGCTCCTCTAGAGGTAGAGCTTGGGTTTGTTGGTTAGGCGAGATAATTGTTCAGTGATTTAAGCTGTTGGATTTGCACTAGTTTTCTCCTATTTCTATAGGGTGGTTTCTTGTGTGGCTTTCCTTTACTGCTGCTACCTTTGTTTCTTTGTAGAGCTCTAGTCTATGTTTTCTGGTTTCGTGCTCTAGTCAAAAGCATGGCTTGTTTGATGTTCTTTAGGCCCAATGTTGTTGAGTCTTGCTCTTCTTTTTTGATTGTCTCATTTTTTGTGAGTCACTTGTCTTCTGCCTCTATGGATGCTTTGTAATGGGTACTATCCCTTCCGGTCTTAATCTAATCAAAATATTGGTAGACATATTTCCAAAGTGTGGAAACATGGGCAAGCCATAATTTTCTTGATATAATACTTCAAAGAGACACGGTCACCTAGAATACCATGATCATAGTAAAGGCACAATTTTTTTTTATTGAAATGGTTTTAGAAACATTCAAACAAATGTACTTGGCAAGTGTAAAGCCAAACTCTACAACCTTTGCTAGCAGTCTACATGCCTATGTTGAAACGAGAGCTCATACAAATTTAAGCGTAAAAGATATAATACATTCAATCAATATTGTAGTTGCAACTTCTTTGTAGACTTGCATGCGAAATTAAAAAATGTAGAAAAGATGCAAAGATTAATCTCCCAACATTTAGCAACATGCTCAACTCACCGACATCAAAATGACGTACTTCCTAACTATGCATACCAAGTTAAGAGGTTTGGAGTATACGAGGTTTTACAGTGACACATCTTTATGTCAGTGAGATACCAAATCTAGTAACATTTTATTAGATGAGAATTTCATTAAAAAGGTATCCGATTCTAACCTTGCTCATGCTCGATGAAGTGGTGCTAGTAATTTTGAAGGAATTAATATTACGATCAAAATCTCTACATTGATAGCTCTAGATGAAGATGAAGTAATGAGGGTGAATCTACAGACATACAAATCTATAAGAAGAAGATAAAAATATAAATATTTACAAATGGAAATGAATTTAATGGTGAAGTTAGGTGCATGGACTCTTCTCCAAATACTTCACAAAAGAGCCATGTTAGTTCTTGCCACATAGATATCTTTTGTAGAAAGGGGGTTATATAAAAATAAAATTTTAAAGGTAATTTAAGAGAATTTTTTTCCAATCATCAACTTTGAAAATAAGCTACAAACCAAGGAAATGAACTGTTTGGAAAAATGCTAGTCATCAAACATAATAAGGGATATAGAGGAAGCTTGTAATAATATGAATGGAACTTCTAGATATGAAGGTACCACTTGGAGACCCTAGAAAAATGTCTCAAGGGGTGCTTTGGCTAGTTACGGTCTTATCTATAATCACCATGTGTAAAATGTTTGAAATAATGCCTCGAAATTTACATATGCTCATTAAACTTGCACAAAGAATCAACTTGGTCTTCTAAAGTAAATTTTATTGATGATCGTAAATTATTTCTTTTCACGAATCAAAAACACATGGCTATCAAAATGAATTTGTAATAATTTCTCATATACTTCATAAAGTCTAAAAGGTAGTTATGATTCAGTTAGGAATGGGTTATGGGTTGGAAATCTATAAATGCAATGAATTTCAATGTAAAAGGGGGTTCTTTTCTAGTTTAGATGGATTGGGAAAAGTTGGAGGATTCTCACACATGTACAAGAAAGAAAGAGTCGTAGATCTCTTCTGCATGATTTTGAATAATGAATAATAGGACTGATCATAGAGTCAGGATATTATTATGGCTTTTTTGATGTTCTTCCGACTGAATGTTGTTATGTCTCGCTCTTCTTTTTCGGTTCTCTCATTTTTTGTGAGTCACTTGTCTTCTACCTCTATGGCTGCTTTGTAATGGGTATTGGACCTTCCGGTCTTAATCTAATCAAAAAATTGGTAGACACAATGCTTCCAAAGTGTGGAAACATGGGCAAGCCACAGTTTGCTTGACATAATACTTCAAAGAGATGCAACCACCTAGAATTCCATGAGCATAGTAAATGCACAATTTTTTTTTATTGAAATGGTTTTATAAACATTCAAACAAATGTACTTGGCAAGTGTAAAGCCAAACTCTACAACCTTTGCTAGCAGTGTACATGCCTATTTTGAAACGGGAGCTCATACAAATTTTAGCATAAAAGTTATAATAAATTCAATCAATATTGTAGTTGCAACTTCTTTGTAGACTTGTATGCGAAATAAAAAATATAGAAAATATGTAAAGATTAATCTTCCAACCTTTAGCAACATCCTCAGCTCGCCAACATCAAAATGACCTACTTCGTAACTATGCGTACCAAGTTAAGAGGTTTGGAATATCCAATTTTTTATGGTGACACATCTTTATGTCACAGAGATACCAAATCTAGTTACATTTTATTAGATGATAATTTCGTTACAAGGGTATCTGATTTTGACCTTGCTCATGCTCCATGAAGTGGTGCTAGTAATTTTGAGGCAATTAATATAGATGTTGGTGGGACTCTAGGATATATATGGACCCAAAATACCTTGTTACCTAGGAATTAATAGAAAAAAGCGATGCATATAACTATGGTGTGTTGTTACTTGAAATTATTACTACTAGACCAGTAGTTGAAGAAAACAAGAACTTAGTTGAATGGGTTCCAAATTTAATTTTGGAAGATTCCAATTTATATCACATGGTGGATCCTAATTTTGGAAAAATAAATATGATTATAAAGAACTCGAATATCTTGTCAACATTGCAAGAATGTTTACACAAAGGGAGGGAAAATTATGAGCTTCTATAAGGCATGTAGACTCCAACTTCTATATGATCGACTAGACATTACAATAAAAATCTCTACATTGATAGCTCTAGATGAAGATGAAGTAATGAGGATGAATCTATAGACATACAAATTGATAAGAAGAACATAAAAATATAAATATTTACAAATGGAAATGAATCTAATGGTGAAGTCAGGTGCATGGAATCTTCTCCAAATACTTCACAAAAGAGCCATGTTAGTTCTTGCCACATAGATATCTTTTGTAGAAAGGGGGTTATACAAAAATAAAATTTGCAAGGTAATTTAAGAGAGTTTTTCCAATCATGAACTTTGAAAATAAGCTACAAACCAAGCAAATGAACTGTTTGGAAAAGTGCTAGTCATCAAACAAAATAAGGGATATAGAGGAAGCTTGTACTGATATGAATGGAACTACTAGATATGAAGGTACCACTTGGAGACCCTAGAAAAGTGTCTCAAGGGGTGCTTTGGCTAGTTGCAGTCTTGTCTAGAATCACCATGTGTAAAATGTTTGAAATAATGCATCGAAATACATATGCTCGTCAAACCTGCACAAAGACTCAACTTGGTCTTCTAAAGTAAATTTTATTGATGATGGTAAATTATTTCTTTTCACAATTCAAAAACATGTGGCCATCAAAATGAATTTGTAATAATTTCTCATATACTTCATAAAGTCGAAAAGGTAGTTATGATTCGGTTAGGAATTGGTTATGGGTTGGAAATCTATAAATGCAATGAATTTAAACGTGGAAGGGGGCTCCTTTCTACTTTAGATAGATTTGGAGGATTCTCACACATGTACAGGAAAGAAAGAGTCATAGATCTCTTATGCATGATTTTGAATAATGAATAATAGGACTGATCATAGAGTCAGGATATTATCCTTTCACGTACTTTATTATTCTTATTCTTAAATTGCATCATCTTCGTGAATATTTCATATTGTGTATGGGGTTCACAAGTTTTCTTTATGTAACTGGGATGAGATGATATGCAGTTATATGATCATAGCATCGAGAAACATCCTTGTAAATGTATCTCTCAATGTTAGATTGCATTTCTTCTGAAAAACCTAAGTTGTATGCATGCCTTTTTTCCAAATAATCTTTCCTGGAAATGGATATTGATACTAGTTTAATTCTAGTGTGAAGATTCTAATTATATTTTCCTTTCTTGCTTTTTGGTCAAAAGCATACCTCCTAGAACCAAAATTTTATTATGCAAAGGAGTCGCCCCTCTAAAAGCAAAGGAAAGTTATTAAGTAATAAAAACTTCTTTGATTGTTGGTATATTTTCCACAGTTCGTTGGACAATTTAGGGTCACTTTTCAAGATAATAATTGCAATAATAAATATATTTACAAACAAAACCACACTCTCCAAGCAATCAAAACCTCTAATTCAATAATCATAGCCATTATCATTGATTCCTGAAGGCGATAACACTTTAATGGGACATCACACTCTTGCTAGTAAATTCCAATTACCAAAGGAGCATGAAATCTTCCCATAATTTATAAGCTTATGAGGCTTTAGGTAAAGACATACGTACACTCAAGAAGTCTAATTTTCACTTTTTAAAATGATAATTTTGTTCAATATTAGTTCCTTGAACATTTAATAGACAAAGCCTCTAATACTAAGTCAATAGAATGTATCCATATGGTGAGAATTTTTATATTCTAATTGGTTAGAATTACAAACCCAAATTTATATAATTTATTTTAATTAAAATGTATATTATATTTGAGAGTGTTTATGTTATTTTGAATCTTTGTTTCCTCTAAGAAAACACCTTATGAATCAAGTGTTTACTTTCTTGGTAGAGTTGAGAGGAGGTTCTTGATGGGTTACCAAATGATTTTTATAGATACTAAATTTACTATTTACTTTTAGTAGCTTATAATTAAAAATTACACGTCCTTTTAAATTTTGTTAAGCATTATAGGAAGATGTTCTAGACTTTTAAATTTTGTTAAGAATTATAAGAAGATATTAGATATAGATTCTAGGATCATCATCGTACATAATGTTCAATGAATTTTGGTGCATGATAACAATAGAGGATGATGTGAATAAAATATTAAGTATTTTTAAAATAAAGTGTTAGCACCCATTTTGATATCAATTGATTTTGACAGTATATATTATTCTAGACCTCTAGTAATAAATAATGTGAGACATTCCAATTAGGGTTACACTATCTTGTGCCTTCATCGGGCTATTTAAACTGTGCACCTATATAACTTTTTCGTTGCCCTTATGTATAAATTTTGTATGTGTTTAGCTTCATGGGTTCTCCATGGTGGCATGGTTCAAGTTGCTTAAATCCCATGCATTTATTCCATTGCACTCTCTTCTTTTTAAATATGAACTAGATATTCAATGTTTCTTATGACTTAAAAGAATATGAGGTCTAGGTGCGTCACTTGAGTAATGCCTCTTTTGCATTTTTCTTTAGCTATGCGTAGTGTTGTAGACATATAATTTTCTCAGTCCATAATATTATTAGGTAGCATTTTATACAATGATGTGGGATTGTGTTTCAAGCTATTATTGGTTGCACATAATGTACCTAAACACTTAGGTGAGCCTGCGTCTTGAAGGACTAATCATCACTTGTGAAGTGGCTGAGTGATGCTTGTTTGATGGGCTATGTATTTCTCAGAATATTTAAATTTTGAAGAGAAAGGGAGGGGGTGACACAACCACTTGTAATAAGTGATGGTGGAATGGCCAAAGAAATTATATTCACCATCTTCCATGATATTTTAACTCTAGTTATAAATCTTTGATCACAGACGTGTCCCATTCGATTCACTAAATATCTAATGAACCTGCTGATTGTATCTAAAATGCTTGGTGTTAAGTTGTTGCACATGAAAATGAAAGGGTAATAGGTGTCATGAGATGATCAGATGTGATACATGGTAACAATAGTGGTGGAGCGAAGAATCTACTCAAGGCAATACCTACATATGCTCTCTATCTATAGAACAAATGTTAGAGTTGGTGAGTTGTTTGCTTCCAATTGGGAATGATGGAATGGGTGATGGTCAAAGCGCTCATATATACTTGTCCTATTTGACCATAATATTCAACATGGTAGTACAAAAAGAATTCATTGAGTTTCGCAATTGCATTTTTATTTGCTAGAAGATAGACAAAATAGTTTTAGAGGTGTCCACATGTGTAAAAGCAATGTAGAGGAAACACGATGTCCTAACTTGCATATGTGGTAGTCCCTCTCTATATGTCTATTCTAAGTTGTTCGATGAGCATTGAGTAATATGACTCAAATCTTCGACTACATTTTAAAAATATTTTTTGAATTGTCATTACTACCGATAAGAACTTTTTGTAACAAAAGGTATATCTTATAAGAAAAAATATTTGTTAATATAATTATTTTCAATCCTCATTAATCAGCTTGTTGTGGGTTAGTATTTGGAAATGTCAAACTACAATTCTATGTGAAAAATAGCATTCTACTCCAACATTATAAATAGTGCAAAATATCATCAACATTGGATTAATTGGCTGGCCCAAACACCAACTCAAGAGATACAATGCAATTGACAGAAAGCATCTTCCAACAACGATTTTAACTTGTTGGATAATAAACCTCGAAGCAAATCGGCAAAGGAATTGAAGAGGATTGTAAGCATCCTGCTCGAATACACAAACATCAAACCATTCAATTTATTTTTATGAGGCATGAGAGAAGGCGGTTGTTAGCAAGTGGCGGCACAGTATCCGATCTCATTCCCACAGCTGCCGATGTTGCAGCACTTAGGGGTGCCTGCGTATCCTGTGCAACCGCCATCGTTAACGCACAGGAATTTAAAGCATGGCCCTGCTTGCGCCGAAGCCACGCTAATACTGACCATTACTATTATTGCCACTAACACGAAAACAACATTCCTAACCAACTCTGCGCTACCCATTTTCATTGCCATTTTTAATCCTTCCTCTTCCTCTCGTGCTTTTCCCAAAGAGAATCACACAGATGCCTCCGCTCAGCTCAGGTAAAGATCCTTCTCGCAACATCATTAAATAGCACGGTTATTCTCTTATTTTCATCGCCAACTCGGCCTGCAATTCATCCTTTTCTTCTGATACAAATCACATCAAAAGTAACGCGGAGAATGAGATCCTGATCGACGTTTAACGTCTAGAGGCTGGCAAATCAAAATCTGTCTCATACAACCGAGAAGCACAGTAAAAGGCCTAAAATCCTTGTCCATCTTCAATGCCTTTTAAATGCCGGCGTTGGCACATTTGCTAACAAATTGTCTCAATTATATCGAACGCCAACAAAGGGACATGCCGTGTCTTAAAAGAATTCAATTTAACCAGATTAAGGGCAACGCGAATCAGTAAACTTTATTCTGGATGCCATCCTCATCCTCTCTTTCAATTATGTTATTATGTTAACCTGGTTTTTTGGCAATGATTGGCAGATAACATATGCCAAGTTTGCTGCATATATTCAAGAAAAATATTTATCTTTTCCGAACATTATAAAAGTTTATTTATTTTATATAAAAATAAGATAAATTTAAGATATTAAAATGCATAATAAAGAGAAATTTTTAATACAGATTTTGTACAACTATATAAATGTTCCATACCCTAGTTCATGCGAAAAGGTTAGTTTCAAATGCGAATGAATGATATAAAGATTTACCTCTTTCATCATGAAAATCATGTAAGCCGATTTGGACATAACTGACAGTGCAATGTAATAGAGTATGCAGCTTGTAAGTAAATTTTTTTTTTTTTTTTCTATCGAAAGCGATCTTGAGGACTTGGAATTACGAATAAACCATTGAGTAAATTCCTTGAGCCAAATTAATGTCATTAGGGAGAATTATATATTGTATAAAATAATCAATGGTAAAAGTAATTCGAAGTATATTATGGTAATGGTGAAAAATGCATCTTCAATGGTTTTTTCCTCTTCTGTTTGGTGCTGAGGTTGGGGCAATGCTTTGATGCATTTACAAAGATACAAATGGCACAATTTTGTATTGCTTGCATCTAGTTTGATGTCTATTGTATTATCTCTACGTTTATATGCATACAATTGTTTGATTTTTGACATTTAAACCAATCCTATCCCATATATATTCAACTTGGTTGTTTGACCCATATGATATTTGAAAAATAACCTAAACACAATCTTGATCCTTTTAATTGTAGAACAAAAATTAAAAATTTAAAGACATTAGATTTCCACAATACAATTTTTTGATTTGACTCTACATCCGAGTATGATCTAAAATGTTCATGAAAAAAAAAATCTATGTAGTAGAATTCAAAGGTTTTCGTAAATTTTAATCAAACATTTAGATGATTGAAACAATCTTACACTTTGAACTAGCCGAAGTTGGCATTGTTTAATTTGGTGTTCTGTTCATGTTTAAAAAGATACTAATATGTGTTCATTTTAGAGGAGGCATCTAGTGATGCATTGAATATCTAAGAGCATCATCAACAACAATCATTCACATTTGTTATATTCAATCACATACTCATCTTAGTACACATGTGAATCAATTAACATTTAGTTTAGATTTCATGTGCATGTGTGAAGTTGATAGTCAAGGTATTTTTAAATACTATCAACTCCCTAGAAAAATTTTCTGACATAAATTATCAATGTTAAGCAATCTATTTTTGATAAGAGGGAAATATCTAAAAATAATTAGTGGATAAGTTTATGCATGCAAACCCAGTTTGCATGTGTGAACTAGATATAGAAAACATTGTTGAGCTAACATAGAGTAGAGAATATTATGATTTTGATCTGCATCCATAAAATTGAGGCATATAAATATCCTTGTCTCAATCAAAAAATAATCTTCATTCATTGCATTAATTATTGTTTCTTTATTTATTACTATTTATGGTGTGAATATACTTGTTTAGTATTACTTGATCCACTCCATTTCAAAAAAAATATAAATTAATCTAATCTAATTGAACCCTAATACTTATTCAACCACCAATTAATTTAAGAAATATAAAATACAATGCATAAATACATTTGCAAATGTTTTATTTATTTTTGAATTTAATAGCTAGATACATCACCATCCAAAATCAATCTAACGACTCTAGGAAAATTCACCACCAACAATTCACCCTCGGAAAATTCACCACCATGGCAAATTCAGTCAAGGAAAATTCAAAGCAAATTGCTGGTGGTGAATTTTTCATGGGCACGAGTTTTCCCGTGGTGGGTTGTTGGTGGTGAATTGGTGAGGGTGAATTTTCCTTATGCCCAATCTAACTCATAAAACCATATTTAATTATACACATTGGAAAAGCATATTCAGAACTTAAAACTAATAACTAATAACTATTGCATAATAAATTTAAAAAAATAGCATAAGTGAAGTTATTTTAATTAATCTACTACTAACAATTAATTACATATATTAGTTTAAAAGTAAAAAAGAAAAAAATGGAAGTCACTAAATTTAAATATTATTTTATACTCATTTTCAAATAAAAAAACCAAGTACTTTAATCTCATAAAATGTTTAGTTTGTGATTCTTATTCATTTAACTATTCAATGCTATTTTTTTTACCATAACTCAATCCAAGTATTTAAAATATTCTAAAAAGTAATGTGTACTACTGTATAATTCTTTTTTATATACATGATATGCTACTTAAGTTTTAAATAATTTTTTTTTGGTAAATTGTGGCCATGGTTTCAATCTATAAAATATGTTCATGGTTATAATCTACATGCATTTATTATTTTTTAAAATACAAAACTTTTTCTATATGTAAAGTTCATCCTATAATTAAAGATAATTTAAATTTATCTAGATTAAAAGAAAAATAAAATTGTTCCTCTTATATATTTTTTTCATTGGTTTAAAAGTTTTATTATATATCTATATAATTTTTAATTTTTATTTTAAATTTCAACTTTGATTTAATTAACTAATCAATAAATTTGGTTTAGTATTATTTAAACTATAACAACAATAGATAATTGAAAGATGGAAATTAAGACGTTTTTTGTGATTAAGCTCAAATCAGTAAGTTAGATTCATGACTTAGATATAAATTGGATAGTCAATTTTAAAATTTTCTATTACTAATAGAATGAAAAGATAAGTCTACCAACTTGGAATACGCTATTTCTAGATTTCGGTATCCTTGTCGTTGCTTCCTTGAATTTTTTCTTTTTCTTGATGATCTTCACAATTTAAGACAATTTTTTGCATTTGTTTCCCACTTTTTTAATAGTTCTTATTACCTTAACTTTTGATACGCAAGGATTATATTGTATTAATTATCAAAAAAGATACATTGTTGCCAAACTTGCATATGGTTCACAGTCCAAGTTTGCTTTTATGAGAAGCCCGAACCCCTAAAACACTGCTATAGACCACCACCATTCTCAACAGTTTTCAACACAACCACACACGGCTAATATGAACTTTAGCTATATTTTATCCTTAGACGTTGAATACTGTATTGTAGGAAAAGAGTTTACAAAACCAAAAGACTAACCGCTGCCACCACAAAAACACCACTCGTATACTATAGCCTAATGAGATACCTTTGATGGACGAAACAGACCCATTGCACAACCAGATTAGATGAAGCCACCAGCCGAAATCTTGCACCAGAATGAATTGCCCTATTTTCCTTAGAAAGCCTGCACCAACCGACGCCAACCTCCTCTATTCCATCAACTCAAATCCCTTTAGGTCCAGAATGAAAGGATGATATTTAATCACTTCCCTTGGAACAGCTAAAGCATTCATATCTTGGGGCCGAGGGACACCTACTCCCAGAGTTGCGGCTGCTAGGGCTTCCTGTAAGCCCCCCAAAAAGTCCTCCTTGAATATTTTTCGAGTAATACCAACTGTCGTTGTTTTTGACAGATTTATGTCTAGTAACATTGCTAACAGCCTCAAAACAATATTGGTGTCCATACGATAGAATTCATCTTCAGCCAAGAAAGCCTTACCAAGAATCATCTTCACCACAACGATCGACATAAAGTCCGCCTCTAGCATTATGCGTTTGAGTCGCCAATCCGTCACCTCTCCAGGGACGACCATTTGATGAACCTCATTTGTTACCCGTATCAGTGTGTCAATTCCACTACAAACAATGGTGTCTATAGATAACCACACTATGAACTTTGATAACTCTGCCATGAATTGAGAAAGATATGGCAGCCTAAATGAGTTATAAATCCACTCATACCTTTGAATGAATATTCGCTCCAATAACTTGACACGCTGTCCTATCAAATTCATCACCAGTCTTTAATGTCCTTGCTGGGAGTACCTTACCGATGAAATGATGGGCGACAATAATCTCGGTATCGCTATTTCTAGATTTCGGTATCCTTGTTGCTTCCTTGAATTTGTTTTTAGCTAGATCTTTTTCCTCAGTGTTGGAGGTTTGAAATATATATTTATCTCAAGGAACCATTGAAATATTTTGTGGGTTCATAGATAGCCAATGTGTAGAAGTTTAGAACAACATCTTGTCAGCTTACAAGATCAACAAAATACACTCTACTTTATGTCCAGTTCTCCTGCCCAGTCAATAATTTTATTTGAGAACATGGCGTAGACTTTAGGGTAACTTTATCACAGGAAAAAAAGAGGTATTGTGACCTGAGCAGGGCGTAAAGAGAGGATCTTTGGATGACCAATGAATTGTTTTTGGATGACAGGGCAGATGTTTTATCCTCATAATGATGGGAAAATTGCATATTAGTTGCTAGTGAAACCCTTGAAAGTGAGTAAAATTTGAGAGTTTTATTCTGTTGACTTCGCTATCATTTTCCAAATTTTTGTGGCAAAACAATAGCTAATTCAAACCAGGCTAACTAGCATTATTTCTCTAGTTTATGATATTGTAATTTCCTTTTCACTCTACTTAGTCTTGAACTAATTGCCGATGCTGCAACACTCTATACTAAAAATATATATTTAAGTGCATTTTCCTCCTTGACAATTCCATTTCATTAAAATTTTACTGTTGAGTTACTAATTGAAGTACACTTGATTGGGGCTGCTTTGCTTATTGTGCTATCTTTTTCTATAGACATGACATTTTAAAAATGATTTCAAGCAGGGTTTGGAATCTTGTTGGGTTTGATGGATATTCTGACTACACTGAACATGTTATAGTTTAGGGGACCAAAAGCTTCATGCATTGATATCACACAAAAATTGGGATGTCGAGATAAACAGGGCATGTGCTGTCCTATTCCATTCTGAAGTAGCTGATTTTATTTCAAAACATACATTCTGATGCCCACGGTTAACCATACCAATCTTGGAGGAGGTGTTGCACAGAGAGGTCGGAGGAGGACTAACAAATAACAAACATGCACAAATTTTATACCTGAGCTTCTTGCAAAAATGAAACTAATCTTACATTCCAAGTAACCTAGTTAAGTAGTTGATTGCTCTGTCATCCAAATGGCATTAAACTGAGATGCAAGTTCACCTGAGCTGTGTATCTTGAAGTTGGACTGGCTTTGCACTCTTTTATCTGAATTTTTCTCGAAAATAATCATAAAGTTTTGGAAAATAAAATTTTGGTTATTGTTGTTGTAGTTTCACCTTATCCTGTATTCAGTAATTGCATGTACACTGAATCTTTTATCATACAATATGTAATTTAGTATTTTTTTTTGGCTATACTCCACTAAGATTTGCACATAATGTAGCGGATGGTAGGTTAAATGCCTTGAATATCATATAATTTACAATTATTTATATACTCAGCCTATTCATTTAATCATTTTTGATGCATTTGATGGAACGAATTTTGATTAAATCAAAAGTTATTTTAGTCTGTTGTGTATGTTACCGAGCATTATCAGAAATAATCTCTTTTTAGTTATTTAGTTTATTGGTATCATATGGAGGAACTTGTTAATATCAAATCTTTTGAGTTATGTCTTTTGGCTGACAAGGGCGAATTTTGTGCAACTTTAATTCAAATGTATAAATGTGCCATACCCTAGTTCATGTGAAAAGGTCAGTTTTAAATTCGAATGATTTAAAGAAAACTCGTTCCTTCATTAAAAACATGTAAGTCGATTTGGACATAATTGACAGTGTTATGTAATAGATTCTAAGTAAATTTAAATATTTATCTGAAGCAATCTGGATGACTTTGAATTACGAATAAACTCTTCAATAAATTCCAAGCCAAATTAATGTCATTAGTGAAAATTCTAAATTGTATAAAATACTCAATGGCAAAAGTAATTAGAAGTTTATTATGGTAATGGTGACAAATGCATCTTCAATGGTTTTTTCCTATTGGGTTTGGTGCTAAGGTTGGGGCAATGCTTTGATGCATTTACAAAGATGTAGAAGACACATTTTTGTCAATGTAGCAATCCATGCTTGCATCTAGTTTGATGCCTATTTTATCGAGCTATGTTTATATGCATACAAGGGTAGTCCAATTGGTTTATTTGTTTGATTTTTGACATTTAAACCAACCCTAGGGGAGAAGAGCCAGTAGCTACCACCCATTGAATAACCGCCACCTCCAGGTTCACTCCACCCCCCAAAAAAAATTTAATTCTGATCCACTAAAAAACTTTATGTTATTGAATAACTAATTACAAAAACACCAATAGGCGCTCATTAGTGCTAAAGTGACTGATTTAAGTGGGATTTAAGTGCTAAAATAGCTCTAATTGATTGAAATTAGAGCAAGCGGCTACTGGGACAGCCCTCTAAAAGGTGACTTTTTTACCTCCGCGCGCATATCCAATACTCCCGCATTCAATCGAATTGCCCAGAAGCTGAAACCTTAGTTATAAGCACTTAACTCATGTGCGAAAAAAACCCATAATTTTTTTTTCCAATTCGACATATGGTTTGAATTCTATGGCTGCGCGAAGTTAGCCCTGGCGGCTACTGGGTCTTCTCCCCTATTGGATATATATTGAACTTGGTTGTTTGATCCATATGGTATTTGTGTGTGCAATATTATGTTCATAAACATGATCTTGATCCTTTTAATTGTAGAACAAAAGTTAAAATTTTTATGACATTAGATTTCCACAATACAATTCTTTGATTTGACTCTACATCTCAATGACGAATCATGGAGTATGATCTGAAATGTCAATGAAAACAAATTTTATGTAGTAAAATTCAAAGGCATTCTAAATTTTAATTAAACATTTAGATGATTGAAACAATCTTATACTTTGAGCTGAAGTTGACATTGTTTAATTTGGTGTTATGTTCATGTTTAAATAGATATTATGTGTTCATTTTAGAGGAGGCATCTAGTGATGCATTGAATATTTAAGAGCATCATCTACAACAATCATTCACATTTGTCATATTCAATCACATACTTATCTTAGTACACATGTGAATCAATTAGTATTTAGTTTAGATTTCATGTGCATGTGTGAAGTTGTTGATAGTCAAGGTATTTTTAAATACTATCAACTCCATAGAAAGATTTTGTGACATAAATTATCAATGTTAAGGAATCTATTTTTGATAAGAGGAAAAAATCTAAAAATAATTAGTGGTAAGCTTATGCATGCAAAGCGAGTTTGTATGTGTGAACTAGAAATATAACAACATTGTTGAGCTAACATAAAGTAGAGAATATTGTGATCAGAATCCATATCCATAAAATCTTGGAGGCATATAAATATCGTTGTCTCAATCAAAAAATAATCTTCATTCACTGTATTAATTATTTTCTCTTTATTTATTACTATTTGTGGTGTGAATATACTTGTTTAGTATTACTTGATCCACTCTATTCCAAAAAAGTAAAAATTAATCAAATTTAATTGAAGCCTAGAACTTATTCAATCTCCAATTAATTTAAGAAATATAAAACACAATGCACAAAAAAATTTGTAATTTTTTTTTTGACGTAATAATGAGATACATCACCATCCAAAATCAATCCAACTCATAAAACAATATTTAATTATACACATTTGAAGAGCATGAACAATAAATTGTGAAATTGTTTCTTATGTTGTAAGAAAGGTAATGTTTTATTTGGAAGCAAGTTGTCTCCATGCACATATCTCATTTAGTCTTATGTTTGTTGTAAGGTTTTGATATGCTCCTAGAGATTTGGATTCATGTTGTGCCTACAAGATAACACATTCCCAACTAGAGCCACTATTGAGACCCAAATATGTAGTGTCCTTTTTATCTTGAGTCTCTTGCATTTAGTTTATGGTCTTAGTCATTTGTGACCCATTGTTTATAAGTGGTCCAAGAGATCTTAATTGGGCCCCTATGTTCAACATTGTCTCTTCCTATTGCTTTGTTTCCCCCTTATAGTTTAGTCAACCCTTTAGGTTGCTAAAACCCAAGATTGGATGAGTATGAGGGTTTTTTTTGGTTCTTGGTGGACATCTGGTCCCATTTGGGACATGGAAACTTAGGTTCCATGTGTTAGGCTTCCTCTTGTACCGTGCTTCCCCTCTCAAGTAGAATGTTGTTTTAGTTCCCTATTGGACTTCGTGACCAAATAGGAACCTTGAAATTTAAGTCAAAATATGCACTTCCTTCTACCTCCTAATTCCCCCTTCTACTATTTTTTAGTCATTCCTTTAAAAGTTGGATCTCACTTAAAACTTGGAACCCGAGGTTCCAAGTTTCAGTCTCCCCCTGGGGTCCACCCCCTAGATTATTTGAGGCTTCAATTAGACACTAGATCTTGATAGAAACTTGGAACCCAAGTTTCCAGGTTCTTGTTTCATCCCGATTCTAGTTCCAACTTCCCTTCCACCTCTAACTCTCACATTTCTCATTGTACTTAAAACTTCAAACATTCCAAGTTCTTGTTCCCCCGAAGATCAAACTCCCACCACCTTTTGGTCCTAATCTCAATTTCATCTCGGTCTTTCTATTCATTGGTTGCCTATAACTTTTAGTTCCAACTTCTTCGGGGCTACAAGTTTCAGTTCCAAATATGGATGTGTAGTTCTATTGTGCATTAATAAACATTCTTTGTTACAAGTTTCATGATATTTTTTATATGTAAATACATAGCTTATCAATATTTTGATTCCAATTTATTCTTGTCCTAGTGTATTCATATAATTATCAATCTAAATAGGGAAACTATGTTCAGTGAGCCGAGCAAATAAATTCATTTCATGTGGTTCATGCTTGCAAATTCATATAAGCTATATAGGGGTTTTATGTAGACAATATTTCTTGACCTAGTTACAATATTTGGGGTCAAGAATGCAAATGGGTTTTGTCATAGTTCTTTTGGTTTTTCATTTTCTTTGATTCAAATACTTACTAAGCTATACTCCTAGAAACACCCTCTCGAGTCTAAGCTAAGATTGAAGTGTAGGAGAGATAACCCACTCTTGTTGTGTTGATCTTTAACTCTCTATGTTTTTTTGATATCAATCTAATTTCATTTGCATGATAAAAACCTTGGCCTTGTGAGTGTTATTTCATTCTAGAAAGTGGAGTAATGGTTTTAGAACAAAAAAGTACATATTTTTTTATATTATCCATAAACATGTTTCTTGAGCTCAATGAATATTTGTTTATGAATTCATTGTTATAATATATACATGTCACATGGAAATGATTTATTTATTTTTTCATTTTCATATAGGATCATATGTTAGACCAATTCTGCTTAAACTCCTACAAAAAATATGTTATGTGTTAAGTGAGCACCGAGAACGACATAGGATTTTAAACTTGTGTTTGTAGTGAATGTTCTTGCTTACTAATGATAGATGGCCTTATTTTTCTACCTCTCATGCTTATTCCTATCTTATCCTTTTCTTCTTCTTCTTTTGAGATTCATTATTTTCTTCATTTGATTGTTATAGTAGGGGAGACCTATTTAATTTCAATTTTAGTTATATTTTCATCCCCTTAGTTGATCCTAATCACACCCCATGACAACTTCTAGCTAATATTCTTTGGCCCCTCTTTCATTGATGATATTTCACCTATGGGATATCTAGTAAAATTTAGATGTAGCACCCTCAAGAGATTGATCAGTCTCATTTTAAGATATGAGTTTTCCTCTCATATACTAGTTGTTGGCTCCACATTGTAGTTTAAATTCTTGTCAACAATTGTCGCCTTCACTATTTCATCACTCAATTTAGTTTTTTATTAATTAATTAAATAGTGTCATAAAATTCTATTCTCTCAATCCATCATTTCCTCCATGAAATTTGATTAAAATTTTCCATGAAATAAAATAAGCCCTTTTACTTTGTTCCTCTTTCTACCTATTAGAAGTTATTTTGCATAATTAGACTAATTTATCAAGCCATTATGTTTCATAAAATAATCCAAAAATCACAAATATGAACTTAATTAATTCTTTGAGTTAATAATATTTATCTAAATTTTATTTGTAAATTATCATTGTAAAAATATTAATCTAATGACCCATTGAAGAAAAAAATGATAGAATTGCTTGTTCTTGCGGTAGTCATTGCAATTTCCCATATTAGGAATGTTGCATTTGATCAATTTTGTGTAAGTTAATTATATTAAAAATAAAAGGTTTCATGGTAGTTTAGAGGAGAATTATCCATCTATTTAGACAAAGTCCCGGAGGCGATTGCGTAGTATGAAAAGTCACAAAAATAATTAAATTCAAAAATTAAAACTAGGCAAAGTAGCATTATTTCACTATATTCCACTAATATTTGCACACATTGTAGTAGATGCTAGGCTAAATTCCTTGAATGTTGTATAATTTACAATTATTTATATAGGGGAGAGGGGTCCATAATGGAGTAGGGTCCAATAGTGGGGATAGAAGTAGTCCTCAATGGGCCCCATTGTGGAGAACTTTAATATCCAATTGTAAAACATTTTTTATCCATAAAGCATGCAAAGTGAAAAATCATGTGATGCCACATCGGCGCCCCAATAAAACATGACTTAGTGCACCACTATCGATCTCACTTTTTTTTTGGGCCTTTTTGGATACCTCAACAAAAATCATGTTGATGTGGCATTATATTTGATGATGTGGCCCTAAAAAAAAATATAGAAGCACATGAGTTGCCAAATAAACCGTTGTACAGAATTGGGAGTGATTTGAATTTCCACGTAGGATTTTGAGAAACGTAAAGTTAGGGTGCTCCACTACAAGCCCCTCTCCCCTACTTGGCCTATTCATTCAATGATTTTTTATGCATTTGATGGAAATTTTTTTGATCAAATAAAAAAAAAATTCAGTTTGTTGTGTATGTTACCGAGTATTATCAGAAAATAATCTATTTTTAGTTATTTTGCTTATTGGTATTATATGGTGGAACTTGTTAATATCAAATCTTTTGAGTTATGTGTTTTGGCTAGCAAGGGTGAATTTTGTGCAACTTTAATTCAAGTGTATAAATGTGCCATACCCTAGTTCACGTGAAAAGGTCAATTTTAAATTCAAATGAATTAAAGAAAACTTGTTCTAGGCTTCATGAAAAACATGTAAGTCGATTTGGACATAATTGACGGTGTAATGTAATAGATTCCAAGTAAATTTAAATATCTATTGAAAGCAATCTTGAGGGATTTTGAATTACGAATATATCCTTCAATAAATTCCAAGCCAATTAATGTCATTAGTGAAAATTATATATTGTATAAAATAATCAATGGAAAAATTAATTAGAATTTTATTATGGTAATGGTGGAAAATGCATCTTCAATGGTTTTTCCTGCTTGGTTTGGGCTGAGGTTGGGGCAATGCCTTGATGCATTTACAAAGATACAAATGACACATTTTTGTCAATGTAGCAAGCCATGCATGCATCTAGTTTGATGCTTATTTTTTTATCTCTATGTTTATATGCATACAAGGGTAGTTCAATTGGTTTATCTATTTGATTTTTGACATTTAAACCACTCATATCGGATATATATTCAACTTGGTTGTTTGATCCATATGATAATTGCGTGTGCAATATTATGTTCATAAACACGATCTTGATCCTTTTAAATTGTTGAACAAAAATTAAACATTTAGAGACATTAGATTTCCACAATACATGTGCAATTCTTTGATTTGACTCTCATCTCAATAACGAATCATGGAGTATGATCTGAAATGTTGTTGGAAAAAATTCTATGTAGTAAAATTCAAAGGAACTTCATAAATTTTAATAAAAAATTTAGATGATTGAAACAATCTTACACTTTGAACTGAAGTTGGTGTAGGATTTGAGAAATACAAATCCACATAACCCAAAGAACACCTGCATGCAAGAAACTTATCACAGAGAAAGAAAGAGAACAAAACAAAGGGTTTTGGCTCTGACAATGTGCAAAATGTATTAACAGAGAAAAAATGAATCAAGAGAGTATTAGAATACAAGAGATCAATCCTTATAAAGGAGATCAAAACCGAAAGGAAAAACCTAACCCTAAGGTGAGTGCATTTAATAATTACTATTAATTATTAAATGACTAATATATGTGAAAAAAGTGAAGTCTTAAGAGGAGAGTAAAGTTAATTAATTACTTTACTCTAAAACCCCCCCTTAAGATGAGCTACAATGCAGCTACAAACAATACAAAAGAAAGCAAAGGAACTACAATGCAACTGTGGGTCCTGGCAACATGGCCTGATCAGGTACCCGAATACAACAAAATCTCTATAAAGTGGAGTAAAGGAGAAAACCCAGTGGGAAAAAACTCCTCTCCAAAAAGGAGATGAACATGAGTGAAAGAAGAAGAGAGATAGAAGGAGGACTCAACATAACCCCCCAAGAACTGCTTCTATCACACAAGTACAAAATATGTTCCCCCCATAGGAGAGAGAAGAGACTCCAAAGCCCCCCTAGAATGAGAGAACCCCTATGCCAATGATCAAAACAATGTGTCTCCTTGGAGGAAGAAACAGATCCAGTGGTCGAGGAAGAGGAAATCCCTAAATGTGAGGTGAAAATGGAAGTCCTGGATGATGCTCACTGAAGAATGAAACTGCAATGTGAGTGTCTGAAGAACAGGATGGTGAATCAAACAACTCAAGATGATCCTGAAATGGAATCTCCAATGAGGATGGGATAACAGGTGTGCTGAAACTGTCATCTGTGAGGAAAGGAATTTCCTTTGATATGGCCTCAACAACTACACTTGATGGCTCAATGAGTGGAGCAACAATGTCAATCATAGCTGAAGAGGAATCTTGCTGAATAGATGTGATATCAACAAGAAGTAGAGGTGTAGAAGTCACAACACTAGTCTCATGAATGGATGGAAGAACACATAAGTTTAAGTGACCAAACTTCACCTCAGATACTGCATGCTCTCTTGTGGAAAGAGAGGAAAACTCAAACAATGGAGATGGTGGACCAAAGTGTGTGAATGCATACAACTGGGAAGAATGATCAACTTTCCCTATTGCAACAATGTTGCTAGTATGAATGTCTCTGATGTGCACTGAATCAGGGGTAAACTCAATTGTCTTCCCTGTCCCACTATGAGTAATCTGATAGATGGAGAGAAGGTTAGTGGACAAAGATGGAACACATAGTACATCATTGAATGTACCATCATCAATGTCGATAGAACCTTTCCCACATACACTCATATAAGTGTTATTACCCATCAATATGTGTGGTGAGGATGCAGCCTCGAAAGATGAGAACCTGTAGCTGCTTTTTCGTGATCTGAAGATATGGCCTCTCTGTGAGTTTCAAGTGCAAGGGTTTCCACAAGCATCTTTTCTATTTAGGTGCTCTTTGCATAGTTACTTTCGATGCACGTTGGAGGAAATCTAAGCTCATATTTGAGTTCAGGGCTGTTGAAAAAGTCAAGATCAACTTTTGTTTCGTCTGAATCCGACATTTTATGCTAGAGTTATGAGGGTTTGAAGATTTGTCAAATCTAGGAGTTGCGAAGCTTCTTGTGCATTTTCAGGCAGCTCGGACCTCACCATCAAATCTAGAGCATCCGAGAGATGAAAAATGACATATAACTTGACCTATTTTGGTGTCGAGAGCTTCTGAGGCAAATTTTTTTTATTCCAGAGGCCGTACGATCTGTGTACGGCCCCTGTGCACGTTTCTCCAAAAAAAATTAGGTTTTTAAAAATATTTTTCCTGCAATAAAAAAAATTCATTAGTTTTTTAAAAATCAAATTTCAAAAAAAAAAAAAAAGAAAAGAAAAAAACCATGTAAAGTTTTAAAAAAAAATGTTTTTAAGGCTTTTAAAGCCTACGCACAGGGTACAGGGCATACCCTAGCAGTAGGCCCGAGCTAGCCCGTGGCCCACTTACAACTGCTAGCTCCCTCTGCACCTCTGGCAGGGCCATCAAAGTCTGGCGGCATGCACAAACCAGCCGGCCCTCTGTTCTTCGACAACCTTTTTCCGATTTCCAGTAGTGTCAAACAATCCACCGGTGGTTGCAGAAACTACGGCAGAAAACTCCAAAATCCGGCCAAAAAAACAGGCTAGAGAATATTCTGGAGGTCAGATACTTGGAGCATATTCTAGCCAAAATCAAATATATTGGCGAACTGAAATTTTTTTCCGGCGGGGGCGATTTTTTGCTGCGATGGCTAGATGGCCATCAAATTTAGGCTCCTAAACCATTGACGTCAGCATGACATCACCCGACCGTATGGCCCTCTTTTCCCCTCCTAGCCCTAATTTTCCCTAAAAGAGCAGTTTTTTTCTTTTGGTCATAACTTGGGCATACGGTATCGAAATTGGGAAAACGAGATATCGCCGGAAAGCTGGTTCTAAGAAATTTCTAGTAGTGCTATTTATTTTCTAGTATTTTACTATTTTTTCTAAATTTATTTCTCTTTGAAGTCAGATGTTATTTTTGGACTTCCGAGCTTATAACTTTTTGCCACGATCTCCGATTTTCGCTATCTTCGCAATGTTGGAAAGGTATTAAAGTGCTCTATGTTGCTGTCACACTTTTTTTGTATCTGTCCTAGGTTGATCGCTTAGTCCAGATTTGGCCCGATGGGTTGTTTGGAGATTACTTGGATGTTTTGGCAGTTGGGAGGGTGCATCTTGCATCTTTGCACTTCATTTTTAGTAATACATCATTCAATAATTACTTGCTGCTTCATAGATTCCAGAGTTGTTCCCGTTTGGAGTTTTTGAGTGTTCCGTGGCATCGGGTTTGTTGTTGCTTTATCATGATTCCTTGAGTCAATCAGTGACTCTCATCTGGTTTCAGTAGTAAATAGAAGAATCTTTCCTTGCTTGCCAGTATTAGGTTCCAGTGTTACTCTACAGAGTTCTTCCAGTGCTTCTTTGCAGCATGTCATCTCATTGTAGGGGGGTTTTTTCCCACTAGGTTTTTCCTTCTCTACCTCATTCTTGCATTTGTAAATGGGTACCTGATCAGGCCTAGTTGCCAGGACCCATCTTTCCTTTCATGCATCTTATTCTAGTGTTTTAGCTTCTTCCTAAGTTCATCTTAAGGGGGGTGTTAGAGTAATAAGTTATTATAAAAATTAATTAAATCATATTGATTAATTAATTAAGTCACTTATTCCTTTAGTTTCTTAAGCTAAACTTAGGCACATTAATAATTGATTAATTATTAAGTGTGCACACTAGGGTTTCATTTAGGGTTTCCCTTTTAGGGTTTCTTGATCTCCTTCATAAGGATTGATCTCTTTGTAGTGGTTGATTCTCTTAATGCATTTTTACTTTGAGGTTGACAAAAAATCTTCTTTGGTTCTGCATGTCTTTTGCATGTGATAGGTATCGATTTGCATGCAGGTGATCTTGGTTTCTAACATGGTATCAGAGCTCCAGAGCTACAACTGCTTGTTCGTGATCTAAAGATATTTCCTCTATGTGAGTTTCAAGTGCAAGGGTTTCCACAAGCATCTTTTCTATTTAGGTGCTCTTGCATGGTTACTTTTGGCACACATTGGAGGAAATTTGAGCTCATATTCGAGTTCAAGGCTGTCAAAAAGTCAAGATCGACTTTTGTTTCATCTGAATCTGACATTTTATGCCAGAGTTATGAGGGTTTAAAGATTTGTCAAATCTAGGAGTTGCGAAGCTTCTCGTGCATTTTCAGGAAGATCAGACCTCACCATCAGATCCAAAGCATTCGAGAGATGAAAAATGACATATAACTTGACCTATTTTGGCATCGAGAGCTTCTGAGGCAAATTTTTTTTATTCCAAAGGCCGTACGGTCTATGTATGGCCACTGTGCACGTTTCTCCAAAAAAAATTCAGGTTTTTAAAAATATTTTCCTGCAATAAAAAAAATCATTAGTTTTTTTGAAAATCAAATTTCAAAAAAACAAAATATAAAAAAAAAAAATCAGAAAAAAACCATGTAAAGTTTTTTTAAAAAACGTTTTTAAGGCTTTTAAAGCCTGCGCACAGGGTACAGGGCCGTACCTTGGCAGCAGGCCTGAGCTGGCCTATGGCCCACTTACAACCGCCAGAGAGCATCAGAAACATGCATAAATAGAAAATAGAAATTGATGTCAAATTTGTGTAGAGGACAAAATCAGCTTTCCGATGCCGCGAAAATGACGAAAAAAGGATTACCGAGTCAAAAGATATGTCCTCCAAAGTGAAATCTAAACATCTAAATTCAAAGGCCTGAAAAATAAATTTGGAGCAAGTTCTGGTAAAAAACCCAGCACCACTGAATTGATGTCGGAATCAGCTTTCCAATAGTATCTCGTTTGTGAAAAAAAGATACCGTATGCAAAAAATACACCCGAATTAATGAAAACTACTCTAGAAGGGGAAAAAACTAGTGAGCCATTAAATTTGACGGTCATACGACCGTCGCAGAAAAATCCGGGCCTAAATTTGCACAATTGTACTTTAAAAAACAATGTTTTAAAAAAAAAAAAAATGAAAAAAATACAATAAAAAGATTTGATTTTTTTAAAAAAATCATAAAAAAAAGACTTTGATTTTTTGTTTTTAAAAAACATAAAAAAAGGTCATGGGAAGGTACCCCTGCACAGGTCTATGCAGGCCAGTACACGTACCCCTTTCTTTTTGACTTTGTGTTTAAAAACAAAATAACTTTGTAAAGCTTTTAAATTTTTTTTTTAAAGCTTTGTTTTTACAATGATTTTTTTTGAAAAATTTCTTCCATAAAAAAATAATGTTTTTTTAAACGAAATTTTTGAATACCTCGATCCGCATGCATGATCATACAGGCAATTTTTTTATTTTTTATATTTTGCCTCAGAAATAGCTGACGCCGAATATAGGCAAGTTTACAGTCGATCTTTAGGTTTTGGCCGCTTCGGATGTGATGGTGACCTCTGTTTGTGCCGAAACTACTCCAAAAATTTGGGTATCTTCAGAACTTGCAAAAAATCTTCCAACCTGAAACCCTCACAGATTTGGCAAATGATGGCCAAAATCTACAAAAATAAAAGTCAATCTTGACTTTTTCTAGCACTCTGAATCCAATGGTGAAGCCCAATCTGATCCAAAACGCCTCATTCATGAACTCAAGGCATGATACCCTCGAGGAATCCTGAACAAACCCTGCAATGATTTTCTCAAAAATCTGAGAAGGGGTTGCAAATCAAGGCTCTGATACCATGTAGGATTTGAGAAATACAAATCCACAGAACCCAAAGAACACCTGCATGCAAGAAACTTATCACAGAGAAAGAAAGAGAATGAAACGAAGGGTTTTGGCTCTGACAATGTGCAAAATGTATTAACAGAGAAAAAATGAATCAAGAGAGTATTAGAATACAAGAGATCAATCCTTATAAAGGAGATCAAAACCGAAAGGAAAAACCTAACCCTAAGGTGAGTGCATTCAATAATTAATATTAATTATTAAATGACTAATATATGTGCATAAAGTGAAGTCTTAAGAGGAGAGTAAAGTTAATTAATTACTTTACTCTAATAGTTGGCATTGTTTAATTTGGTGTTATGTTCATGTTTAAAAAGATAATAATATGTGTCCATTTTAGAGGAGGCATCTAGTGATGCATTGAGTATCTAAGAGCATCATCTACAACAATCATTCACATTTGTCATATTCAATCGCATACTCATCTTAGTACACGTGTGAATTAATTAGCATTTGGTTTAGATTTCATGTGCATGTGTGAAGTTGTTGATAGCCAAGGTATTTTTAAATACTATCAACTCCATAGAATTTTTTTGTGACATATATTATCAATGTTAAGGAATCTATTTTTGATAAGAGGGAAAAATCTAAAAATAATTAGTGGTTAAGCTTATGCATGCAAAGCGAGTTTGCATGTGTGAACTAGATATAAAACATTGTTGAGCTAACATAGAATAGAGAATATTGTGATTTTGATGCACATCCATAAAATCTGAGGCATATAAATATTGTTGTCTCAATCAAAAAAAATCTTCATTCATTGTATTAATTATTTTCTCTTTATTTATTACTATATTTATTTTGTGAATATACTTGTTTAGTATTACTTGATCCACTCTATTCCAAAAAATATAAATTAATTTAATTTAATTGAACCCTAAAACTTATTCAACCACCAAATAATTTAAGAAATATAAAATACAATGCACAAAAACATTTGTAATTTTTTATTTATTTTTGACTTAATAACGAGATACTTCACCATCCAAAATCAATCTAACTCATAAAACCATATTTAATTATACACATTTGAAGAGCATGAACAATAAATTGTGAAATTGTTTCTTATGTCGTAAGAAAGGAAATGTTTTATTTTTTAAATACCATTATCTACAATGCACAAATATTATCATACTCACCATCACAAGGTCTCAGGAATTGGTATTGTACACACCAAAATGTATACATTCTACATCAAAATAGACACACATGACTTTAAGGTTAGGATAGAGAAAATTGCAGAAGTTTGCTTTGAGTGTCAAGAGATTTAAGATCAAGCCTAAAACTTATTCAATCACCAATTATTTTAGGAAATATAAAATACAATGCACAAAAATATTTGTAAATTTTTATTATTTTTTATTTAATAACAAGATGTGCATCACCATCCAAAATCACTCTCATAAATCCATAATTAATTATACACATTTGAAGAGAATGAACAATAAATTGTGAAATTATTTCTTATGTTGTAAGAAATCTCATGTTTTCTTTGGAAGCAAGTTGTCTCCATCCACATATCTCATTTAGTCTTATGTTTTGTTGTAAGGTTTTGATATGCTCCTAGAGATCTGGATTCAGGTTGTGCCTACAAGATAACACATTCCTAACTAGAGCCACTATTGAGACTCAAATATGTAGTATCCTTTTTTTATCTTGAGTCTCTTCCATTTAGTGTATGGTCTTGGTTATTTGTGACCCATTGTTTATAAGTGGTCCAAGAGATCTTAATTGGGCCCCTATTTTCAAGAGAGTCTCTTCCTATTGCTTCATTTCTCCTCTTATACTTTACTCAACCTTTTAGTGTTGCTATAACCCAAAATTGGCTTAAGGATGAGGGTTTCTTTTTGGTTCTTGATGGACATCAGGTCCCATTTGGGACATGGAAAATTAGGTTCCATGTTTAGGCTTCCTCTTGTACCATGCTTCCCCTCTTGTAGAATGTTTTTTTGGTTCCCTATTGGAATTCGTGACCCAATAGGAACCTTGAACTTTAAGTCCAAATATGCACTTCCTTTTGCCTCCCAGTTCCCCCCTCTACTATTTTTTTAATCATCCCTTTCAAACCTAGACTTCAATTGGAACTTGGAACCCGAGGTTCTAAGTTTTAGTCTCCCCCTAGGGTCCACCCCCTAGATTACCTTAGGCTTCAATTGGACAGTAGATCTTGATAGAAACTTGGAATCCAAGTTTCTAGGTTCATGTTTCATCCTAGTTCTAGTTCCAACTTCCTTTCTGCCTCTAACTCTTGAATTTATTGTTGCACTTCAAACTTCAGACATTCCAAGTTCTTATTTCCCCCAAGACTTGACTCCGACCACCTTTTGGTCTCAGTATCAATTTCATCCCATTCTTGCTATTCGTTGGTTGCCTACAAGTTTCAGTTCCAACTTCTTCGGGCTTGAAACCCATTGATTTCTACTAGGTTCCATATTCTATAGGTCCCTTTCAAAAACCAAACTCCATTGCATGCAGTGTAAAATTTTCAAGTGCTTGCTTCCAATTTCCTCTTAGAATCTAAATTCCATGAAGCACCTCCAAGGTCCTAGCTTCCTAGGTCTTGTTCAAGCCCAATACCCACCAAAGACCCAATAACAACATGCAAGTTTTTGAAGTGGTTTTGGATGCCAAAATAATGACTCAAGCTTTTCTCTTAGCTACCCACCATCAATCTAGAAGTTCACCCAACTGCCACAAATCAATGTGCATGTGATCTTTAATTTGAAGATACATATTTTGGGTTGCATTTATCTTGACTATGGATTTGGCATTGCTATAGTGCCCATTGGTTAGTGTTTCACATTGCTATTGCGTATATGGTAAGTTTTGGTCACTTTATGAGGGAGGTTTTTGTTGTTGTTCCCTACATGCATGCAAGTTTTCAATGTGTTGCAAGACAACTAGAAACATGAGTCTAGTTCTTTTGTGTTGAATACAAGTTATCATTGTTTTGTGAGTTTATGTGTGTTAATGCTATCATTTTTTTGTGAAGACTAACACTTTTTTATGTCTCCAAGGAATTCACATATTCAAGAAATCAATCAAAGAAAGATCCAAGACCTTGAAGTGATGTGTATGAATTGAGTCCTTCAAGGAAGCCATTCAAGGGTGGTAAGTTTCATCGCTTTGTCATTTCATCATTCCTTCCTATTCATTATCCATTTATCATTGACATTGTCATTGTGGAAGTGGAAACACTCACATGGGGTTTAACTGAGACAAGCCCCTAAAATGGCCCAACATTTCTTCTCTTTGTGAATGTGTAGATCTCAAGTTTGAAGAAGATTGAAAGGAGTTTGAAGAAAAATTATTCATTGTTTTAATGGAAGACCTACATCTTGTCAAGCTACGAAAAATTAGTTATAGAAATATCCAGGAGTGTTTCGACAGATCGGAAGGAAAAAATTTGAAGCTTAGATCCAACATCAAAGGACCCCAAAAATAGATCCAGAAAAGCATACAAGGACACTTATGCCCTGGGCGTATGTCTTCCATTTTCTACCCCATATTTGAACCACAGGTGCATAGTGTCCCGCTCTGCTGATTTTTGTTGTCTGAATTTTTCTATGAACTTATGTACTTTTTGTATTTACATCAGAATAGTAAATAGCACTTGTAGCCTACTTAGATCATTGCATTTCCTTTCTAAATCCATTCTAGATTTGTTCAAGGGTTGGTTGACTCACCTTTTAGTCTTAATTCAATCACATACCTTATCAAATCCATCAAACCTCCACTAACCATTCAAATCTCTAATAAATGAATGAATACATTTATGAAAAGTGCATAAACCCTAGGGTCAAATCTTAGGGTTTCACTTTTTTTATGTTTCATTTTGGTGAACTCGAATTTTTAAACATTATATACCTTTTGAAATTCACCTGAAAGATTCTAGATCTTGCGTTGTATTACCTTGCATTTTTCATGTACGGTTTCATTTTTGCATCATAAAAATTCATAAAACTCCAAAAAATTGCATATCATAGGTTGCATTAGGGTTTGTCTTAGTCATATTTAGGTCAGATATGTATTGGAATTGCATTCATTAGTTTTTTTAATTTCTGAAAATTGTTCATTGCATTCAAATTAGAGCTCCGCATAGGAATTAAGAGGTCAAATATGCATTGGAATTACCTTCTCTCTATTTTCTTTGAGGCTTAAGAGCTCTGCCAATCTCACTTCCATTCCATTGTCCTCCTCAACATCCAAAGATTTCAATAGTTGTAGTGCTGAAATTTCTATGGAAATCGGTAATACCACCTCCTTCCCATACACTAATTCATAAGGGGAAGTTTTCAAGATCTGTTTAGGTGTAATTCTGTTAGCTGGTGTAGGGGCACCAAGCTCATTGTGCAAATTTTTGTCAAGCAAGGTCTAGTGCTAATTTTTGGTGTTTGAGTCTTGTTTGGGTCTAATAAGGTCATAATAGACCATCTAATATGTAATAAGTCATTTTATGTTGGTTCTAGTTTGGTTTGTCATATGTAAAAAGTTGTAAAAATGTAGACTTGGGAATACCATCAGTCATTTGGGTTTAAAGGGTAGTTGAAGCAGCTGAATCAAGTTAGTTGAAGTTTAAAAATGCTCTGAAAACTCGAACAAAGGTTGTTGTTGTGATTTTGGAGATTTGAAGCAATAAAGAAGACTATTCTTCTTGCATTTTCATAAGTAATTTGTTGTTACAGTCATCAGACTAGCCTTGTACGGCCTATGATTGTTCAGACTTATGATCAGAATGTGTGGAGGATTGAATCCTTGATTGTTTTTCAGTTTTTTTTCATTTGTTTCTATTGGGTTTTGAGTAAATTACAAGCAATCTTCTAAAATCTATTTGAAAACCCAGTTTTAAGGGTTTGAGAGTAACCAAAATGTAAAAATCACCCATTCCATTGTTGGATTTGCTTAGAACTTGGTGGAATGGGTGCCATAGGATAGTTTTAGATTTTGATAGAGTTTTTTTAAGCAGAGGAGGCCCTTTAAGTGATTTTTCATGATGCCCTAGTTGGAAACTTTATGTATTTTTGGTGAAATTTGGTGGTTAAAGAGGGGAAATGGTTGAAAAATATTGAGGCAATAAATTTTGAAGGTTGATTTAGCATAGGAAGAATTATTGGAGCATGTTTGATGCATTGGCAAGGTGTGGAGAAGTTTGGAATGTAGTTTTTCAATAAACCCTCTTGGAAAATGGCTAAAATGGGGGGTTTTATAGTTTGATCTTTTAGAGGGCGCTTCTCTAGAAAAGAGTGGTGGATTCTAATGTTTTGTGACCTAGTAAAAGAATTTCCAAAGGAATTTGGGGTTGGTAGGTTGTTTAGGAGAGGGTTGCTTTGTAAATTTGGGCTAATTGTTCCCCTGTTCGGCGTACAGGCCCAGTTTAAGAGGTGTTGTTCCAAAATGAAGGTATTTCCTTTTTGTATATGGTGAAGAACCCCTTAATGGGTATCTAAAATGTTTTTTTTTTGTGGGTTTGGGTTCAAACCACAATAGTGGTTTACAATTGAGATGAGGAAGGAAATTTCTTTTTTTTCCTTTTTCCATAGTCGACTGGTTCGATCGAACTCATTGGTTCGGTCGAACCACATTATATGTTCGACTAAATATATATGTTTGGCTGAACCATTGGTTCAACTGAACCCCCAAACCCTAAAAAAATAAATAATATTTTAAGGGGTTTCTGTCGAACATGGAGTTCAAGAACCCCTTCAAAAATTATTTCAATGATACATTTCTACTCTGTCAAAAAATTAACATGCCCTGTCTATGCTTCCACATTTTGCATACATTTCTACCAAGGCACCTCCAATTTATTTGAGGAATTATATCAAACAGTTCATTAAAAAATTATTTGAGGCATTATATCAAATAGTTCATGGTAATTTTGATGGAGTATGATAGAAATAGTGTTTCCATTGTATGCACCCTATATCAAACAATTCATTAACAAATTTATTTGAGGCATTATATCAAAGCAGTTCATGGTAATTTTTGATGGAGTATGATAGAAATAGTGTTTCCATTGTATGCACCCTATATCAAACAGTTCATTAACAAATTTATTTGAGGCATTATATCAAAAACACTATTGGAAATTTATTTGAGGCATTATATCAAAAACACTATTTATATCATACTCCATCAAAAACACTATTGGAAATTTATTTGAGGCATTATATCAAACATCATTAAACAGTTCATGGTATAAAGTTTAGGGTGCATACAATGGAAACTTGGATAAAATTCTTCATATTTTTCCTTTGAGTCTTATGACATTACTCCAAAAATGGTTGGTGAACTAAATGTATGAATTGAAGAATAAATTTAGAGGAAAGAAACTAGATTGTTTGAATGAAATGTATAATAAAATAGTTCTATTAGGATTAGAAGGAATGAAGGTATTATTAAATTTTCTAGTACAAGACTATTAAATAAATATTACAAAAGCTAATTGACAAAAATGGTACTAATATGCACACATAGCTTGTCCCAACATTATGGGCATATTGTACTAGAATACAAACTCCCATTAGGCTTACTCTTTAGTTTATGAAATGGAGGCCATAATGCCTCTTGAGCTTAAGATTCTATCATTATGTATCTCCCTTAGTGATAGCATTGATGATTACACATATCAAGAACACCAATTACAAGAGTTTGAGACCTTGGATAAACAATAAGTAAACTCATTATACTTGATCTATGTACATATACCAAAGATAATTAATGAAAAAATAAAAATGGTGTTGTCCAATGAGCTTTACCATGAGGGGAACTCATCCTTCATATAAATCTAAATATAATCCAAATTTCATAGAAGTAATTTTTTTGGTAAATTTTGACCCAATTGGATTAGTCCTTTTACCATTATTCCCTAGTTCAACACTTGTGCATTTGGTTTTTTCACTCCCAATTGAAAATATATGAAATAACCAGATAATATCATGCATTTTAAATTATACTATTGGTGATCCTATTGTATGTGGGAAATGGTGCTTACTCATCACATATTACCTTTCTTATACCCATTTCACCTAATGATATTTATTGTGTTATCCTTTCCATCTAGGGACAATTAGATTTACATATACCTTCACAATCACATCATTATCTATTTACACTTACATGATTATTTGTCAACATGGTCCCTCATAATTTATTATGACATGATAATTATAAAGCCAATTAGATCTATGTTACTTCATCACTTGGATAGGGATTCATTGTTTATGATCCTCACCCACTACATATATATGCTCCTCATCACATTATCTCCCCCATATAGGGGAAAAATCATTTTTAAATGCACCTTCATGACCGTATTTTACACTATTACATTTGCATGAGCTAACTATGTTATTAAGAGTCATCTTAACCCATTGAGGAGAATTAGGCATTATACTTATTAGGAAAATATAAAAATATGTCCACTTTACTATATATATATATTTAAAACTATTCTTCATATATCTATGTTAAAACTATTAAAAATTAAATTACATAAATCAATTTTAAATTTGTACAAAGAAATAAATGACTTTGACTAAGAGTGAATATTTAAAATATAGCTATCCTCTTTGCAAAATCCAATTTGATTTGAGATATTTATGGACAAAAAATATGGATGAGCATGAGGTAAGTAAGAAAGAATAACCTTAATTTATATCTTCCCTCATCAAATAATTTCATGTTTAAAGAGTTTCTTAAGGCATATCCAATTATGAAAAACTATTATATACTTGTTATAACTATATTAAAGTATATCATGAATAAATTGAAAGGATAAAGAGTAAATCACTAAAACACATACATAAATCATAGAAGTAAATTGATTAATATAAGGAGATTCAAGTGGTTGGATAATTTTTTCCAAGGAGTGGAAGAGGTTAAGAAGGAACCATCAAATAATATAATATTTTAAATACTTTAAAAGAAAAATACATTTCTCCCTGCTCTAAATTGAAATGGTATTCCTTCTAAGATGATAATAATTGAAAAAGAAGAAAATAATCATTATGAAGATCAAGTACCATTGATAAGTTTTAAGAGATCAAATAAAATATTCAACAACAAAAGAAAAAAGAGAAAATAGTTAATGCTCAAGAAACAACTACAACCAAGCTACTATGTTATAAATTCTCCTCTTATGTAGTCTTCATTTCCCTATAAATTGCACCTCCTTGTACAAATTAGCTATTGATCACCATATTAGTGAAACAAATTTAACATTTTGAAATGGTTAAACATTATTATTATTTTTATTTGTATAAGTATAATTATTATGGGTTCATTTCTCCTCTCCTACTCTTCCTAATAAGGTTCTATTTTACAAGCCTCATATAAATGTTAGGGTTCTAACTTCTAAAAATTGAATATAGTGTCAACTTAATCTCATTAGACAATGCTCCCCTAGTATTAATGGGGCCAACTTTTTATCTATCAAACTCGGCTATGTTTACATTGAATAAGAATTTGATACCTTTATCATGATACTTGAACTAAGATATCTTGGCTCTAATTTTAGTCATTTTATCTAAAAATTATTGGTGACATATCCATTCGTGTTTAGTTTTAATCATTTATTATTGCAATTAATTATTACAAGGAGATTCTTGAAGCTTGTATTCCATCCCCACCATTTTTATTCTAAATATTTGACATTTTCTTTCAACTTAAAGTCTAAAATTTATCCTTAATGGTATACATGCTTTTCAATTAGATTATCCTCTAGTAAAAATAGAAACATTAATAGTGTGGTTATCAAAGAGTGTCTAGGGATGCACACATCACTATTATTAATAAATTATAAGATTGTAAGAAATGTTTATGGAAGAAATAATATCTAATAGAATATAACTTGTATTAGTTCATATCTAACTATTACATATTTTAAATAAAGCCCTTTAAAATCTATCTTATTGCCATTTAATGAGTCAACTAGGTTCAAAATTATTTTCATCTTATTCCCCCAAAATTCATCACCTTTACAACAAAACTTGATTTCATCTAATTTATCTTATTTATTCTAAAATCATATTAAAACCTTAAACTCTAAGAAATATTTGGTAACTTATTTATTTTATCTTCATTTAGAAAGGGGTGTGAAGGGGATTTAGAACCTTTTAAAGTTTTTTTCAAAATAACTAGGAAGATTTTATTCATTGCCTTTCTTGTTGCTTTTAGGATTAGTGTTATGAATTTTGTGCCTTCATTCTTAAAAATTCTTATATCAACTCATTTAGCATTTCCATGATCTTTTTATATGGGAAAGGTCAACATACAATGAGGTAGACACTTTCCATTTTTTTTATTCCTTAATTAGTTCTTTCTAGGGAAACTTTTAGTCTTTTCAAACACCTTACAAAAATATGATAAATGTGTGATTATTTTTCTTTCCACTTTATAAATTTTTGATGTGCTTGGATATATAATTGAGACTCATAATGTACAATGATAAAAAATTAGTATATATGAAAGAAATATTTTCGAGACATCAAACTACCATTCTACATAACTCTCACATGGAAATAAGAATATTATTTTATTTTAACTAAAGAAATTGTGTG